>JAPMOR010064452.1:437297-454434 GCA_026543865.1 Argiope aurantia | reverse complement strand
GTAATAAGCTGCAATAAATTTTAAAATAAAAACATAAAATCAAATCATATTTCAAAATATCATATATATATATATGATATTTTGAAATATGATTTGATTTTATGTTTTTATTTTAAAATTTATTGCAGCTTATTACAATTTAAGACTACATTTCCAAGCATAAGGAGTTATATAATTGATTGTCCATCTTTGTGTGGTCTATTTTCTGACTACTTAATCATATTGCGGAAAAATAAAATTAAAAAAAAAAGAGAAAAGCAACTTGCTTTGGAAATTGGGATTTTTATGCCTTTATTTATTTATCCTTAACCTGTTCAAAGTATGGCCTATCATTTTATCTTCAATATTTAGCTCATTGGCCTGAATACTTCCAAGTTGCTGAAGCTCCAAATGGAGACATAATGGGATACAGTAAGTATTTAATTTATCAATACTATATTTGTTGGATAATTTTCAGATTTTATATATTTATATAACTTTCTGAAAATAATTTGCCTCAAGAAAAAAGAAAGAAAAAAAAAACAATTCTTCAAAATCATATAATAAGATCATACAAATACATATGATAATTTTGAAATTAAATTTGGAAAATTAGTTCTTTAAGAGAAACAGATAGAACCAATATTGTTGACTACCTAAACAATAATATTTATCAAATATTATGTCATTCTTTACATATTATGCAACATTGCTTGTTCTTTTGATAGCAGTGCTCAACTATATTAAAAATTAACATCATGACAACATTGTACAAGTAACAATGTAAAATTTTGATATTTTTGTTATTTTTTAAATTTGAACACCATTATCAAATTAAAAATTTTATTTGTTATTCTATATTTTAGTATAAAAATTCTTGATCTAATGTTTCTTCCTTCCTTTAATCTTATTGCTAGATTGTCTTTAAACTTATTCTTACCTTTAATAAACCTTTAATCTTATTGCTTTAACTAGATTGCCAAATGCAACATAAAATGCAAATTTGTTGATAAAATTGGTAATTTTCCTTGTGTAATAGGGCAATGCTCTGCTAAATTCCATTTTTAAAATTATTTTATATTTTTAAATCAAAGTATAATTTTCATATGACGCATGCTGGTAGTCTTGGCTTTAAGAGTATAGATTGGTAGTTTTAAAATGATATTTCACCAAATATTCAACTGGTTGTACGACGCATTATAAGTCTAGCATACTTCTTCTATAGTCAAAGTTTAGAAGAACAATATTGGTTCATATCTTTTACTTCATCATCTGACCATGACTCAGAATTCTAAATTCCATCTAAGTATAGCCTTATGAGAAATTAATCTTGCCAAATCAAAAAAAAATTTGTATTTTATTAAATTGCCAATATTTCAAATTTAAAATGAGTCCGATAGAATATGCTTTGCTTAGTTATTTTCTTACTAAAATAATTATTTTTGATTCATTCATTTATAATTCTCAGTAACCTTGAAAGCAAGTTTTGCTCTTTTCATATTTTAAGTTAATCAGATTGAAATCACTTTTAAATATAAAAGACAAAATAAAACTTTGCAAATATTATTTTTAACGATTTCTTTCCTTTACAGTAATGGGAAAAGCTGAAGGCCATAGTGAAAATTGGCATGGACATGTGACAGCATTAACAGTTGCACCTGAATACAGACGTTTGGGTCTAGCTGCTACTTTGATGGCAGGGTTAGAAGATATATCTGAGAAGTACGATATTAATGATAAAATTTTGACAACTTTTAATTAATCATCTGTATTTCACATTTTTTCATTGAAACAAGAAAATTTAGTGTACCAGAAGTTCAAATTAATTTCCAATTTGTCTTTAAATAAATTTATAAATTTCTATTTATTTGTAATATATGCAAAAAATTAAAAATCAGAAGACGTAACCATAGTGCACAAAGGATGAAGAAAGGTACAATCGTGAAATTTAGTAAATAAGTACAGTGACATCCAATATACAAATGATCCAATGCTGCTGTTGCCAAAGTGCAGAACCACACACCCTACAGTAGTGTTGCAGCTAGGAAGTGAGCCCTATATTAAACTGGTACATATTGAAAAAAATCATAAACTTCATGATCGCATTCCAACTTGAGGAGAATTTTAGTAAGCAAAGAATACCAAGGAAATATACGAGAAAACATTTCTCACAATTATGTGAGTTTGAGAAGAACCTCATTATTGGCATCAAAACCATTAGCTGGTCAACATAACATATTTATCACCAGTTTCTGCATACAGTTAGTCACAAAAGTCTGCGTACAGACTAAATTTTAAATTAAAAAAACACTTAAAGCATAGAAAAATGTATTTTAATCATTGCATTTTTTTCTTCTATTAGCTACAATTGTAAGCTTAAATAAAAAGTAAATAATATAAGTGTAATACTTTTTACATTTTTACAAAAATATATTTGTCAAAAAAACTCAGAAATTCCCTCCAATAAAGACTGCGTACACTTTCAAAAAATAGAAAAATATAAGTTTTTCACATTACTTTATAGCATATCCTTTATTCTTTAAAACAGTTTGCAGACGTCTGGGCATTGACTGAACTATTTTTTCAGTGTCATCCGAGGTAAATTTCGCCCATTCTTCCTGCAATTTACTAATTAGCTCATTTCGCGACGCAATATTGTGTTTTCGAATTCGTTTTTCCAATTTTGCCCACAAATGTTCGATTGGATTAAGGTCTGGTGACTGTGGAGGAGTATGCAACTGTCTTGGAGTGTGATGGAGGAGATATTCCTTCACAATTTTAGCTGTATGTTTCGAGTCGTTGTCTTGTTGGAAAATAAAGGTATTAGAAAGGTTTAAATTTCAGGCACTGTCTCGTAGAATTTTCTTCAGAATATCCAGATAAACATACTTATCCATGACTTTATCAATAATGTGCAAATTTCCAACTCCTTTCGATGACATACACCCCCATACCATCACACCGCCAGCTCCATGTTTGACAGTTGGATTTAAATTTCTCAGATTCAGTTCTGTTCCTGGTTTTCTCCATACAATAGGGTGGCCATTAACTTTAAATATTGCAAATTTACTTTCGTCTGACCAAATTACATTTTTTCAGAAGTCCTGCGAAGAGTTTAAATATGTTGTGGCAAAAGCAATTCTTTTCTTTCTATTTGTCTCGGAAATGTATGGCTTAGACCTAGGTTTGCGTCCATGATAATCGGCCTTTCGCAGCACTTTTCGTACAGTTTCAGGAGAAATTTCCTTGTTGCTAGTTAAAAAGATGTCTTTTGCAATGCTTGCAGCAGAAAGTTTAGGATTTTGTTTAATTCGTAAAAGAATTTTTCTTTCTTCTCTCTGCGTTAGCTTCTTCGATCTCCCACATCTTGGTTTTACAGCAAGACTACCAGTGTCAAGATAGTTTTGAATAACTCTTTGTACACTAGAAAATGGTTTTCCAATGGTTTTACCAATATCACGAAGACTTTTACCTTAATCTCTCAATTTTATAATTAGTTGTCTCGTAACTAAAGGAATTTCTTTATTGGTTGTCATTTTTGTCAAAGAAAATAGAAATAACAACTTCCAATCAATGTGAAATTTGTTTCGGAAGTCAATGACCTTGAAAGTGTAACCTTCTTAGCATTTTGAAGTTTAAAAGTTAGATAAGAAATACCCCGCCTTCTTTGCGTTGTACGCGAAGTTTATTGGCTTTGATTTCTGGCCAATTATCTTTTAAAAATTAGTGGGCATAAATTATTAGATATGAAAAAATTACAGTTAAATAATTTCAAAGTCCCTTATTAAAACTAAATATTTAAAAAATAAAACTTCAAGAAACTACCCTTTTCACACCTTAAATTTGGATTTGATATTACTTTTTCTTGATGTACGCAGACTTTATTGACTAACTGTATGTGCATGAAAGCACTCTGCCGAACAGTACAGATCTATCTATGTTGTCTAGTGACACACTATCCGTACAGAAAGCATAATGGTTTAAGAGCCATAGCCTATGATAGCAAGTTTATTTGAATTGTGTCATGTAAAACCATAATAAGCAAGCATTATGTTGTTCCATTCTTTGACTCCATGTGTCCTAAATGGTTTTCTGGAGACAATTTTCCAGCAAGAAAATAATGCTCATCCTCAAGATTTCCCACATCATGTTGAGACTTTTCCACTTTTGTTCCCTATAGAACGTGTGGCACCAGATGCTGCCTTGTCACTCTGTGCATGATTTGAAAGTGACTGTTCAAGATTTGTGGTTCATCACTCATCTGCCTCATGACAATATCAGAGATCTATTCAAAATAATGCTGGACCATGTTGTGGCAGATATTGTAGAAAATATTCCAATATGCTTTTGTAATTGCACGGTATTTATTTGATTAAAATTATCTTTTTTTTTGGGATCAATTTAAATCACATCTGCATCATTATTTGTATTAACCCCTTACCTGCCGAGGATAACTTGCAAGATTCGGTCCCCAGTGCCACGTATATATATACATATATACACTGGTGTGCAAAACTTAAGCAACAGGTATGTTTTTTGCCATAACTTCACGAGAAATCATCTGAGAGACATGAAATTCAGAAATGAGATACAGCATTTTGTTCTGAAAGAATGACGAAAGCATAGTTGCGCAGAAATGAGTACAATGCATATAGTATGGAATCGAACAAAAAAAGGCTTTATTGAACTCATAGTATCGTTACACATGATTGTCTGTCCAAGAGGAAGAACAGCAAGTAGATGTTCCTTAGTATGGAATATGCCCTCCCCTTACTGCCTTGGTTGCTTCGCACCGTCTCCCCATACTCAGCACCAGATTGTCCAACAGTTCTTGAGGTAAGAGTGCCCATTCCTCAATCAGCATCTGTTTAAGTTGTCGGGTGTTCCCAGGAGGATGTAATCGTGCCGCAAGGCGTCTCCCCAAAGCATCCCACACATGTTCTATCGGATTTAAATCAGGGGAGCACACCAGCCAATCCATTCGAGTGATATCTTCACTTTCCAGGAGCTCCTCAACAGCATGAGTCCTGTGTGGCCGTGCATTGTCATCCATAAAAACGAAGTCTGATCGAATGGCACCTCGGAACAGACGCACATGGGGAAGGATCACCTCCTGACAATAGCGATCTCCAGTTACAGAACCTCTGTCGAAAACGTGGAGCTCAGTCCGCCCGTTCATCATAATGCCTCCCCAGACGACAACTCCAGGACCACCGAAACGGTCTCTTTCCGTGATGTTACTGGGATGAAAAAGTGTCCCGACCTCTCCAAATCAACTGGCGTTGGGAATCGCTTGTGGCACTAAAATGACTCCCATCTGTAAAGAGGACACGACTCCATTGATGAGATGTCCAGTTTTTGTGCTCCCTGCACCACTCTAAACGGTGCCGCCGGTGGGAAACTGTCAAAGGAATGCAGCGTTCAGGACGGCGGGCGAATAGGCCACCTTTGTGAAGGCGTCTGGACACAGTAAAACGGGACACTTGTCGCCTTGTTGCTGCACACAGTTGCTGAGCAATGGCGCTTGCTGACTGGTTTTGGGTTCTTTTCGCCTGCAGGACGATATATCGGTCATCCACTGCAGTTGTTTTCCTGGGGCGGCCACCACCAATCTTTCTCACAGCTGTACTTGTGGTTTGGAAATCTTTCCAAGCGCGCGAAACGACACTTTTGTTGATTCCGAACTCTTCAGCTACACTGGTCACACTACGCCCCTCCTCCAGCTTTCCGATCATTCTTCCACGTGTGAAATCGTCCAGGTGATTTCTGCTAACCATATTTCACGAATTAACTCACGTGCACTTGCAGCGAATGTCTTTAATTGCATCTCCGTCCTTCCTTTTAGTAGTGTTGAGCTGCGCGCGCCTTCCGCACGTTTTGCGTACGCTCATGTCGCCTGTGACGTTTTGTTCCTGATATTTGCATACGCATCACCTTTCTCTTGAATTATGTGTTCATTGTACTGATCGCAAGAACTCCTTTTCTGCAATTTCATGGCTATCTGCTTAAAATTTGCATTGTTGCTTAAGTTTTGCACACCAGTGTAGTTGCGAGACGTATATATACCCCAGGAGCAGTTAACACATTGACTTAGGGAGACGTATCTATACGCCCGCGGCAGGTAAGGGGTTAAATTTAATTTCACTCTGATGTTCCTTTCTTCATGCACTATTTTTCAATGCATTTGTGTGTATTAAAACATAATACAAATACAATTTCAGTCCAGCTCCCCAATTAAATATTTAGGAAATAATAATTTAATTAGTTAGTGCATAATGGAAGTAATAAACTTTATTTAAAGCTGTTTTAAAATTGATTATAACTTTCTAGAAAGGCCACAAAAATCATAAAATAATTTAATCTAAAAAGATTTAATATTCATCTTTTATTTATTTCATGTTTTTACATTTGTATAATGTAATGCATGCATATGATTAGTATATTTGTCCTCATTTTAGAAAAAAGGCATATTTTGTGGATCTGTTTGTTCGTGTTTCCAATAAAGTTGCTGTGGATATGTATAAGCGATTAGGATATAGTGTATATAGGCGAGTGCTTGAATATTATTCAGGAGATCCAGATGAAGATGCTTTTGGTATGTTGTCTCTTATATATATATATATTTCAAATTAATAATGAAAATACATATTTGAATATGATTTTTCATTTTCTTTTAGATATGAGAAAAGCCTTATCAAGAGATGTAAATAAAAAGTCCGTTATACCTCTGACACATCCTGTACGGCCTGAAGATATAGAATAGAGATATCAAAAAGAAAAAAAATTTAGCCATTTCACATGAGAACTGTTTTGGGTGAACTTAGAATATAGATTTTTTAATCGGAACTTTTGTATTTTCAACCTTTTTATACTACATAATCACTGCATGTATGCATGCATGTATTAAAATCGTTTCATTGCAATGTTTCATTTCACTAGAATAAAATATGGAAAATGGAATTAATTAAATCTGTATTTTTAATATACAAGTTTGTTTTAAAGATGTGAAAATTGAGATTGCTACTTGATTGAAGAAACCTATTAGTCAGTCAAATAAAAACTGACTAGTATTGTTAAAATCAAAATAATCAAAAGTTCACTGATAGTTACAAATATTTGCAGTTCCAGTAAATGAGGTGATAGATTTCTTTACAACTAACTTGGGAGAATGAATTCCTTAAAATTCAACTAGCTTTCATCTTAAGCATATATGCTTTACAATATTGTACTGAATATTGAATAATATTTTTCTAATATATAAATAACTTATAATTGCATCAGCATAATTTAATTGGCATAATTTTCAACTAAATAAATCAGCTTGATATGAAAATTTTTTGATTTTAATAATATAGACTGACAATCTGTCATATTCAGGTTCAATCAGATAGTCATTCTCAAATATTATTTAAAATCCTAAATTAGCATTTACTTGATTTTTTTGAGAGGGGACGGGCAGCATTTTGCCTTGTATTTCTTCATAAATTTTTGTGCCAGTGTGCTAAAAAAATGCCAGAAACAATATGGCATTATTATATTCATATAATTAAAACCATTATTTGAAGATTGCATTTAAAAAATATCATTGAATCAGTATTTAAAAAATTTCAGTTTCAATTTACATCCCTAAATATATTTATAAAAGAACAAGAGAAAAAAATGTGAATCAAATATGAAAACTGCCTAAACTGTAATTTAGTAGAAAACCACGATCATAATTTCTGTTGGCCTAACAAAAATAAGCAAAAAACTAAATGAATAATACTTAAGTTCTCATATCTATTATTCATTTAGCAGTTTACTTCTATTTTTTTTTAACTGCATTTCTCGTTTATTCTAGTAAAGTTAATTGCAATGTAAATGTCGAGATCTTTTTGTTATTACTATTTCTAGACAGTAAAAGGAAATGTAAAAAAGTTTCATTTGTTGAAGCAAGATGTTGCATAAATAATAATAACAGTACTCTGACTATACATTTTAAGATTGAGATGCTGTACTTGCATTCATTAATCTTTCATTCCTTAGGTGCAGTGAACTCTCAAAACATAATTTTTTTTCTTTTTTTTTTATCTACTATATGTCAATTTTTAATTCTTACAATTAAATATACCTAAAATATATTTTACCACAGCTTCCTTATAAATCGTTTTTTATCACAAAGATTATACATTTTTGAGGCTATTATGAAACATAGACTTTTTGCTTTAGTGATGGGCAATTAAAACTGAAACTTCACAAATTCTCAAAGGTTTATGAAAATAACTTAAAAGGATACAAAACCACTGTCAACTGATTTCAAGAAAAACAAATATTCTCACAAAGATTACCTGAACTTAGGTGCATTAAGTTTACTAACTAAAATTTGTCATCTTGATAAAAATAAATTTGCCTCTAAATTAGAATGCAAAAGAGAAACTACCTCATTAAAAGAAACATGATTTACTTCCACTTAAGAGTAATTGATGATTAGGAATTGGATAATTTTATAAATTCCATGAACATGATATAAGCTTTTTAATAACAATCTTTTAGAAAGAAAAAACAACTACAATTTTTTTCCATGTATAATTTTTATTTCTAAATATTACAAAATCACTGAATTTAATTGAACAGATTTAATTGTAGATATATAACTGACCTGCAGTGAACATCTTTTACATGTTATAGAATCTTAAAGTATTTCTACCAAAAATTAAAATAAGTGCTGTCAATTAAATCCATAAAATTTTAAAATCTTTACTGAAATATTGGAGTGCTTACAAAGTGGTGTGATTTACAAGTACACAAAAAAATGAGATTCTCTAAATGCAAGCAACTAACAGTAAGTAGAGTTAATAAACTCAGTATTAACACTTGATAAAAACTGTTAGCATTCAAAGACAATTATATATAAGTTATCAACCATTTTGATTTGTTCTACCAGTTAAAAGTAGTGGAGAGCTTTGCACATTTCTACAGTTATTTCACAATTTATAGCATAACTTTCATAATTTAGTGCTATGCAGAGTACTTGAGAGAGAGAGGTACAAAAGGCTTCAACTCGAACTATTAAGAATAAAATATGCAGCCCAATACATCACATAGATGAAGCCAAGACCACAGACTAGTACAAATACATGCTAGCTAATAATTATTTACATTTGATGAAGATTGATGTTATTCATATTTTTAGAATACATTTAATAATTTTATTGCATGTGACTATTACAGATGCCAACATAAATTATGTACATTTGGTTTGATTTTTTCCCTTGAATTTAATATTATTAGTTATGTATAAAAGTCACAGAAACAAATGCAAATTTTGACACCAATTTGTAATAAATGTAATATCACAGATTTTTATCTACAAATAGTAAATGGCTAGATGAATTTTTTAAGAAATGTTGCAGTATAACTATATATGTTAATAAAAGCTCACATCAAAAACTACTTCACTGAAAATAGCCTAGAAATATCCATTCTTTCTCTTTACAACATGAATACAAATCATCATGTATTAAAATATAGCTTAAAAAAGGACTATAAAAGTTTTTAAGTCACATTTTTAGGCTCATTTAGTTAAGTATATCAGAAGACCCAAAAAATACAGAAATATTTTTAAATGATACATCAGGAAAGAAACAGTGATGCACTCAAATGTATCTTGGGGAGAAAAAAGCATACAAAACATGCCGTATTAAAAACAAAATGATATCCTTTTTCTAAAAAAATGCCTTAATACCACAGCGGCTTTCCATCCTAAACTTATGTTTATACTACAATATGATATTTAAGTATGAGAAATGCAATTATCCAGAAAATACAATTGATCAACTTTTAAGTGAGAAAGTTGAAGTAGAAAATATTGAGACGGATCAACACTGGCTTGTGAAAAGACTAAAGAGCAGTTCGTTCATCATAAACAACTACTGCTTCATTGTCAACCAGTGAATCGGTATCCTTGTGTGTAAATGGAATAGTTAAGTAAGAGGTACGGCTCTTGTTGACGGCTATAGCTGCTGCACTGTCGCTCCGCATACGATTCTTGCGCTTTTTGCTGAAACTGACCTGAAAAATTTCAACAGCATTTATATATGATATTTTATGCCATAAGATATATTTTTGTACAAATTTGTAAAATTTTTTATTTTAAACACTTAGGAAATGAATTACAAATTTTTCTTCCCTTTTAATATTTCTGAATTTTGTTACTTTAAAAAGCCCTTTTAATTCTCAGCAATACATTATCTAAAATAACTATGCTACAAGGGAGACCAATGCTGTTCCAAATTGAATCTGCCTGAGTAAAGGCAATAAAACACTGACTATGATATGCTTGTTCAAGCAGTGATATTTTAATATAATATGTAAATATACAAAATATAAACAATATTGCTTTTAAAATAATTAATATACAGTAAACAGTTTATTGAGTTTTTTAAGAAACAAAATTTGTTTGTCATTTACCTGAATCAGGTATGGCCCTTATTAATGCATATCACTGGAATTCTATTTAATTTTATTCACACATTTTTTTTTATTAGGAAGCCAAACAAATTGTTACGATTCCAGTAAAAAAAAAAAAAAAAAAACTTCACAGAAAATATTAGAAATTTTATGATTTCATCATTATATAAGAAAATAAACAAGGAAAAAATACTAGGATAAATGTAAAGAAATATTATTTATAAAACTCAAGAACTGTATTGATTCAAGTACCCTTAAGTGCATAAAATGAATGTTCATAATTTACAAAAATTTATTTATTAAAATTAAATTTATTAAATATATTACCATATATTTTATTAGAATCAATAATAGCAATTATATAATTACAACTGATACTACATAGTGACTTACTTGAAAGGTTTACTGGGCCTTTGATAGAAATAACAGCATTTCATACAAGTTACAAATGCTACAAAAACCACAGAACGGAATTTTGTTGATGGTTTCAATGGTGTAGTCTATTGCTTTGAAGCTCTCTTGTGCATTGCAATGAGTGTCCTGACTCTATTTCTTCCTTACAGCTAAATTATTTTAGCATTTTAATCAATAGAAATCTATCATAATTGCTTTTTTTTCCCCATACCAAGGCAATCTTTCAGAATATGTAGAACAGAAGTATAATACATGTTTTTGTACAGCTTTAGATTATTGACTAATCTGCAATGTTTTATTTTATGTGCCTGTACTTAGATTTAAATAGATAAGTCCATTTATTGGAATGCAAGAACTAACAACCAATTTCATTTTATGTCATACATACAACTAAGAGGCTACTATAAAATTTGTAATTCTTAGTAAAAACCATTTTTATTTCAACTTCTAACATTTTTAAATGATTGAAACCTATTATAGTAGTTCTTAAAATTTAATAATGATTCCTTTATACATTTTTTTTAGGTCTATAATATATTTATGACAAACACAACAATGTACAGTTTTTGAATCTTAATAATGTACAATTAACTGACATACCTTTGATAGAAACTATATTTCTGAAAAATGCTTTGTTTAAATAACTCTTAAACTATTAATTGACAATTTAGTATTAATTATTAAAAGTGGCTAAATGAGATTTTACTTACTTTTGCATATAATTCATTTAAATCATCTTCTGTTGAAAGAGGTCTTGGTTTTGAGCGACCCCACAAAGGTAGACTACGAGTTTTCATGGTAGTATTAGCACTGACTGTTGTATATAAGGAACTATAAACACAAGGGCCATCAAGAGCTGAAAATATTAAAATCACCGTATAAGTGAAGTCACTAAAAATTGATATTTTATAGAAGGTTCAAAAGGAAACACAAAAAAAATACAAAATGACTTTTTAAAAAAAAGGAGTAGTTTTTTTAATTATAGTATACATATTTTTCACTCAAATTTATTTAATACATTTATACTACATTTTGCACTATCTTAAACAAATTGGTATTGATATTACAATAATGAATTATAATTAAATTATCAGAATAGTCTAGTATCATTAATAAAATCATGATACAAATAATTTTGTAAATAAATTTCAAAGTATATTTTCTGTACAAATTATCTTTAAAAGGATCAGAATTTGATTTAATAATCCTCTGAAGCTGAATATCATTACTAAAAAGAATAATCGAATATCTTCTCTCTCAAAATAACAAAGCAAATGGATAAAATAAGTATATTAACACTAAACTGAATCGCTAACAATTTTTTTAAAATTTGCTATTCAATATAACTACTATAAGCCTATTATTTTCAGGCAAATTAAAATTACTTTATAATATCTTGACATAAGTTAAGATTATATTTATCAGATTTAGGTTTTATATTCAATTACAATATATAAGCCAATTGAAATGTTACATTTTATTGACGAAAATAATAAAAGTAATGTAATAAAATTAACGACTATAAAGGGTTTTTTTTCTCAAAAAATGTTTTGCTTCCATTAAATATTTTAACTAAGAAATATATTTTATAAGATTTCATTTATGATGTTTCATTACGTTTATCATGTGAATGCTTCTGAAGCAAACTGGTTTTTCCAACTTTCTTTTGTTTAATTTTTAATAATGTTTATCATTGAAGAATGTTTTAAAACAGATGAAAATAATATGCTAGAATTAATTATTTCATAAATGTGCCAAAATGGTTTATATTGGTAATGAAAGTTACATAAAGATTCAGAAGAGAAAATAGAAATATTTTCATCAAAAAAAAATAATAATTTGGTTTCACTAAATATTAGCAGGTGATTATTAGTTGGATATTTCCAGATTTGGGAAGTGTTCCTATCATCTTTCACGAATTTCGTTTTAGAACAATTATATTATTCAAAAATTAATAATAAAAGCTGTATAAATATCTCTGAATAGAGCTAAGCCTAAATGCAATACAAACTACAATATTTTGTTTATTCTTATTTAACAAAAATATATGCAAAACCTTAAGTCAAAAATCACACTCGAGACTCCATTGAGAAGGTTTTTGCCTGTGCTAAATATTTTAGAAATAATTTATTGAATAGACAGACAATTTAATTTATTACATTCTATGTCATTACCTTTCAGCAGCAGTGCATTTTTAACACTAGTTAATATGCAAACTTCAGTTTCAAATCTTATGGTAAGATACAAGCAATTACCTATATCAAAATACCTTATATGACCATACTGAACTTGAAGGAACTATGAAATGATGCTATGACATATTAATATTTTATTTAATCAAATTTTGTTTTTAATAAAATATACTTAAATAAATAATTTAATAATAAATTTATCTTTTGTACTGTTTGCTTAGTCATTCTTATGTATATGTATGTCCGTTCATATCCTGAATTATTTCAAAAATTGTAAAACAAACTGGTGATATTTTTCAAGAATTTTGAAATAGTGTTACAACAATATTGTAATATATGTTTGAGATAAGTGAGAAATATCAATGGTTCCTTTTTGAAACATGTAAAAATAATGTATTCTGAGAATGTATAAAAACAGTGCACTTTTCTAATGCTGAAAATAATATATAACATTTATCAAAAAGCAATGCATTAGAAAGATTAAGTGCAATCTATCAAAAAAGAATATGTACGTTTCTCATTGCTCACAATCTACAATTATTAAAATCAAATAAAATACTGATTAGTTATTTTTTATTTAATTTATTAATATTTTTAAATATGTATAAATTGCATTGGTATTGGAAGCTTTATTTATATTTATTTTCATATCATCTCCCAATTTTCCTATAGCAATCCTCAATTTTTCATCCGTTTCTTTGGAATAGCAAAGTTTTACATACAGGGTGATTCAAAACTTATTGTTCAAATTTCGTGGATATATCTAAGGGAACCAATTTCACATAGGAAGGTATGTCTGCAAACTTCATCTACTTGGACAAATGAAGTGAACACAAGGAAACAGTGAAGTTAAGAGGTAACGAATGTTATCTTAATTTCAATAAGGTAAAAGTACATTCGTCATCAGTAAGTGCTCAAAATTGCCACCATTTACACGAAAACGGGATTCACAACGCCGTTGCATCGACCACCAAGCATTTTAAAAAATGTCTACCATATTATGGACAAAGCGTGCGTCATATCCGCCGAGATATGCGGTATCAACATGACAGAGCTCCAGATCATAGCACAATTGTTGCGCGTGCTTATCTGAATCAAACATTCGGGGCTCAATGGACCGATCCTTTGGTCACCGGCCACCTGATTTATCCCCCATGGATTTCTTTTTGAACTGGATCTTGGAACATCATGTCTACGAGACCCCCGTCGACAGTGAACTGAACTTTGTTGCACGAATAGTGGCCGCTGCAGGTATTATTCGTGATATGGCAACGTTTTTGAAAATGTTCAGAGGTCAATGCAAAGCGCAGTGAATCCTGTTTTTGTGTAAATGGTGACAATTTTAAGCACCAACTGTGAATATGTAGTTTATCTTGTTGGAATAAAAGTGACATTCATTACCACTTAACTGAACTGTTTCCTTGAATTCACTCAACTGAACTGTTTCCAATTTTAAAAACCACTTTTCTAATATCGATTTTAATATGTGGTAATTAGATTCAGAGAAACAGGCAGCATTTGAATACTCTTTTCTAAATTCCTAACTACTGTCACTTTACTAAATTCATAACTATTAAAGAGTGTTACAAATTACACTTAAACTTACCATTACAAGATGCATACAAGTTCTGTGGAGGGGCATCTTGAATAATATCAGAGCTTCTGAATGCCATTTCAGGTATGCTAGGTAAGCCCAAAGATGGGTCTTCTAAATGGCGATAATTTTGGGGGTGAACTCTTTTCGGAGAATATGAGCCTGGTTGAAATGCGACAGGCAAATGAACAGGTTGACTGACAGGTCTCTTTCTAGAAAATTGTCTGCTGACAGCATTAACCTTTGGCAACTATAGGAAAGTCAAATGTTAAATATAGAATTAAAAGATAATTTTAAAGAATGTTTATTTTTTATTTATCATTCTAAAATGTGAAACAATTTTGTCAGTAGTAACATTCCCTGATACAATTTATTTATGATCACCTGTTCCTTAATTAAATAGAAAAAAGCTTTTCACATGCATAATAACGAAATAATCTGATACCGTCTCTTATTTTGAAGACATATGAAATGTATTGAATGCAAAGCTAGCATTCTATTCTGCAACTTACATTAATATGAAGATTTTATCTTCTATTATCTTCAATATTTCTTACATTGTTAGTTGCGAAAATTATTTTATCTCTCAGGCAATAGAATTAGAAATATTATGTATACAAGGGAAATTTTATATATTAGAGCTTTCATTAATCGAAAATCTACGTATAAATATCTTATATCTACTGCTACTATAAATATATCTATGATCTCTATTAGCATAAAAACGATTTTTACACTGCTTTAAATTACAAAAATTATTTTTGTAATCCAATGATGCCAATTTAGTAGCTATAAAATTCTTTAATTTAGATTTAATTAACCCTTAAACATGTTTTTAAGTAAGTTTCACAATAATAATTTTATTGTTGTGAATGAAACCGAAACCGTTTTCAATGTTTCATGTTAATTATTTGATCACATGATTTTCTTCCCCTATTGAAAGCTAAAGAAGGATATTGTTTACAGTCTACGTAGTTTACAAATCAAATAAAAATAAAATAAGAAAAAAAATTGAAATCTGCTATCGTAAATTTCAAGTTATCATGTGAGAACATTTTTTTTTCTTTTTTCGATGAATTGCTTAGAGCTCAAAAGCGATATTTGAAACTCAGAATCGAAGCGGAGACGTTTTGCGTTGAACGTTGAAAATTGTGATTCAGAATCCAAATGGATGCTATCTGTGTTTGAAGTTCAGTGTTGCGATTGGGAATCTGCAACACACTGCACTGTTCCAGCCTCTGTTTGCTCTTTCGTTCCCTTTCTTTTTTTTCTTTGCAAGGCTTCATCGGGAGAAAGCTTAAGACACCCCATTCATGATTTATTCATTGCCTACGGGATTTCGAGCTTCAACTCCCCCCCCAACCAAAACAACATCAAGTTTTTTTGTTGTTGTTGTTGTTGTTTTTTCGTTCTCGTTTCCGTTTCTAGGATCCTAATAACATAAGCGACGTAAATGTGGTATCGTTTGAGAGAGAACATCGAGTAGAGTGTAACGATGCCAGTCGTAAAGTGAGTTTTTGCAAAACCGAGGTGGAAAACCTCGCTCGAAAATTCAAATTTTTGCAAATTTGAGAGTTAGTAATTCGCGAATCACACGGAGTAGCAACGTCAAACTCGTATCGTTACGTGCATTTCGGCAAGTACTATTCAACGATACGAGCAATCGCAATGCAACTCGAATTTGTAAATTTCGAGACCAGTTTTGGTAAAAATGTCCTTCGACTCAAATCATCGAGACGAGTGTTTAGTCGGGTCGCACTCGTCTCTACGTTGCATAGAATCCGAAATATAACAACTCCCGTTCTGACCGGAAGCTTACGTCATCGACATCCCGAGACCCATAGGAACTCTATGGTATCGATCCGACATTGATTTGACCAATATTAAGCAAAATCCGTACTGCTCATGGGCAATGGATCCAATTTTGGGGGTTTAGAGCACCGATGGGATTACTTCTAAGTGAAAACGCCATGTCTTTAACCTATGTAGTTTATGAGATATAGCGAAAACCACCTGCGCATGTGTAGTAGATGACTCCAATGGGGGAGTCTTCTATAGCCCGTAAGATTACTATGATGGAATCCCCATGCCTCTAACAGCAGGTCCACTTTTTAAAAACGCATCTGCTTTCAAAGAAGCATACATAATAATAATGCAATATTCTTAAAAGCAGGTGAAGCAGATGAAGATGAATATTGCCATTTATGCTTTATTCATTGCCTACGCGATTTCGAGCTTCAATTATTCGTTGCCTTCAATTATTCAAAACCCTGTAACGAAAACAACATCATGTTCTCACATGATAAAAGTACAGTTACAATATGGCTAAATAAATTTAGAGATGAAATGGACATAATAACGTAATGATCTCAATGCTATGATGAACTGGTCTCCATTAGAAAAGTTTTATCTAAACAATTTAATAAATTAAATACAACTAATATCTCTCATGAACTAGCTGGTCGACAAAGTTGACTAGTATATATATATATATATATATATATATATA
>JAPMOR010064452.1:353479-437197 GCA_026543865.1 Argiope aurantia | reverse complement strand
ATTTTTTATTTGGTTTATTTGTTTTCCCATTTAACTTGATTTTTATACTTTTGTATCAGTTCATCTGTGTTTTAGAAGTAGCTGCATTTGCGCTCTCTAAATACTATGAAGTTTTTACCTGTTCCATTTTTGGTTTTGTTTGAACAGATTATAATTTTTGTTGCGATTTTGAAATTGTTTTGCTTTCGTTTTCATTTTAGTTTAGTTTTCAAACTATTTCTTGCTTTAGATTGGTTACTTTATATATATATATATATATATATATATATATATATATATATATATATTAGAGAGAGAGAGAGAAGTCCTTTTAAGCCCTTTAGATTCAAAATGGCATCTCATATAAATAAAGAAGTAACGTTTATTTACAGTAATGTAAATACATGTGCTAATTTGCTAAATTTGTTGAGAAAAGCTACAGCGACTATAGCGGCGAAATAAGGAAAATACAAGCAATAACTCAAAATATAGAGGAGATGGGCCAAAAAGCAAAATGTATGTTATACCATAAAAAAATTATGTTACTTATAAAATTGTGGAGATATATGCAATTAAAATTAAGAACATTCCATGACGAGAAAAAGAGTTCATCCTAAAATATTCCCTAACTTCCAAAATACGTTTTTCATATTTTTATTTATTTATTTATTTATTTTCTTTCTTTGCTCTTAAATCTTACTTTGCAGATTCTTAATTCGAAAAGAATATATAATAATACCAGAGAACATTTTTTTTTTTTTTTTTTTTAATTTTAGGATTAATTCTTTTTCAAGTCACGGAAAGTTAATAATTTTAATCGCAAATATGCCCACCAATTTTACAGATAACTTCAAAACTTTTTCATTATTATGGTATAGTATATATTTTTCTAATTAGACTTCATGGATCATATCCTTTTTTGTTTGTTTGTTATTTCATAACTTTTTATTTCGTCGCTAGGGGCGATGTAACTAGTCTCAATAAATTCAGTATAATCACTTTAATATAGGTACACGTTACTTTCTTGACTATATGAGACAACATTTTGAATTTAAAGGGCTTAAAAGGACTTTATTGATGAACTTATATGTGTATATTACATATATTACACAGACACATATTTTTAAAAAAATTTAGTTATACAATTTTTTTTCAGAAATCTTTTTTTTTTTAAAATTTAATTGAATAAAATTTTTATAAATCGAACAAAAAATTTTCATAAAAGTTACTTATATCAATTGCAACAGAAAAAAAAGCAATCATATTTTTTTTTCATATGAATGAATAAAAATTAAATAATAAAGAAGTTTATCAGAAAACCGAATCAGTATATTTATTTTATGCATGTACAATTTGAAGACTATGAGGAAATAAAAGTCCACACAACTAAGAAATTAAAGTGACACTAGTGTTTCAGTGACTAGAAAATAATTATTTTTAAAACACAATTAAATAAAAATAATACACATACACTTTGTTAGTTAAAACACTTTCTTAGAAACAAATTTTTCTTTGGATTATATAGGATAGCAATCGTTACTTCAAATGGGATCAAAAACTAGACTATAAATTTTTCAGACAAAATCATTATCACTTTAAACTATATATATATATTTATTTATTTATTTTTATTTTAAAAAATATTTTTTTAATAAAGTTTTAAAAAGAAACTCTAAACGTTAAAACATATTATATCCTAAAAACATTAAATATGAATTAAAAACATTTTTGCAAATAATACACATTAATTCAATTATTTTAAACTGTTGTTTCTAGACTTCCTTATATATGAATCAAATTGTTAGTGTTTTAAGATCAGCAACAAATTCTTTAAAAATAAATAATCTACATTATATTATAGTTTAACTCAAAATTTTATATTGAGTTTTTCAAAATGCTTTCCTGTATTTTTGGACACAGAAAACATTTTCATTGTGTTTAATGTAAATTATCCTCAATCATCCATCCATAACTCATAATAATATAATTACAAAATAATGTATAAAAAATTTTTAAATTCACAATGTCAATACATTAACTAAGATCTTTTAATAAATAGTTATTATTATAACTTAATCAATTTTAAAACATATGAATGCTTTTATTAAGATATTTTACAATTGATAATTACTATGTTATTACAAAAAGAAAAATACAAAAACTGCAATTTATATCATGTCTCTTAAATTTTTTTTCATGCTCAACCTCTTTTGCGGGCATTGTTTCTTACAATTCAATCATGAAAATTTTACTATTACCTCAAAGAAATTTAAAAAAAAATTCAAAAAATAAGTTTAAATGAGAGTCCATTAAAAATAACAGTTAATAAATTTTTTTATAAATATTTTTGCTTGAAAACATAAAAATAATCTAAAAGAAGGGCTGTATAGGTTTTGATGACAATTTGAATTTAAAAAATAGCCAATTCCACTTGTAAATGCAAATTTCTGCTTTTGAATGACACCATATATGTAATGTGATAATAAAAATTACATAATATACAACTTATATATTACATAATAAATTTAATTAATAATACATTTTTGTTATTGCATTAAATAACATGTTTGCTTTTTTCAAACATGGCAAATAATAAAATAAAATTATTTTGGGTTTTGTTATTTCTCAAATTCACTACCTAAACGCCCTATTTGTATGGATTAAAAAATTAATTAATAATTAAATAATTAGCAAGTTCTAAAAAGTATTAAATTAATGTATATGCATGAGATGTATTGTATGTATCTACTCAGATATATTGTATGTGCATATTGATGTAATACAAGTATAAAATTTCAAACCTCAAAGATATCAAAAAATAAAATATAAAATTCAAAAAAAAATCAAGTTTTTACAAGCATGAAACTAAAGAATGCTCACTTCTTTGCCTTCTTTTAAGGGTACAGACTGTGAACGAGTAAGGATTGATTGGCAGATATCATTTTTGATTCCAATTGTGCGAGTAGATATTTGATTTGGTTTTGTACCCAAAAATACCACAGAATCGCTACAATAACAAAAATAAAAAATATCACTGAATAAAACTTTCTGATATAATTTAAATTACATACAAAGAGAACATTAGCTACATAAGGAAATTTTTCCAAATCAGTTTTCAATAACTAAAAAACTGCTTTTATTGTTAAAATTTAATGTAAAAAATTTTGTAAACTGCATAAAAGAGAAGTAATATGTTCTTTTTATATAAAATTTTATTTGCTAATAAAATATTCTACATATGAAATACAAATTAGGTTTCATTTTGGAAAAAATAATCTATTAAATATAATTTTCAAAGAATTCAAATTTAAAGGGATAAACAATAATTGAACTATTATATAGAATTGAATAATTAAACAGCATTTAGCTATTCTTTCTTTTCAGGAAACATTGTGATAAAATACTAAATCAATTTTAACACATTTTTAAATAAGAAAAAAATTATTCAAAATATACCTATGGTGCATTGTTCCATTTCCTTGTTTCATAGAGCTGTCATCAGGACTAGAATTATCAAGACCTGCAATGATAAGTAAAAAAATAATGCACAAAAGTTTTCATAAAAAGTTTCATACACTCCGCAGCATAAATAAAGAATAACCAATAAATAGAAAAGCACTTACAATAAGCTTTTTCAGGTCTTCCTCTGAGTTTACAACAGTGCCAAACAATGAGTGCAGTTAAAATCACAATAATTAAGCCAGCTGCACCTAATTTAGTATTAAAGAAAAAAATATATGCTCATTGCTCAAATTGAAAATCGGATTTAAAAAACATTCAAATGCAGAAAGAGCAATAATTATGATATTAAGATGAAAAATTAATAATTTTTTTTATAAATTTATAACATAAAAAAATGTAGAATTTAAAAAAAGAGGTAATATCTAGATTTCACCAATAAATGAAAACAGATTACATATATATCAAGTGGAAAGAAAATTAGAAATAAGTATTATCTAGATTTGAAATCATCAAAATTCTTTACATTTTTATAATGAGATGAGTTTCATACCAATTTTGCATATTTTAATTGATATTGGTTTTTATTTATAGTGGAAAATAATATTTTCTCACTTACATATTAACCACAACTGTATATTTATATTACTATGTGTTTTCCCATTGCATCAAGCAGCAATTTTAGTCTCAATACGAAAGAATAAAAACTGCTTATTAAGACAATTTTTATATTAAAAAAGATTTCCATAAATTTAAATTCTTTATTTACAGATTTGATTACTGAAAAGGGATGCTTTTTTTTGCATATATTGCTTCTTATATATATATTATATATTGCCAGTACAGAAAAAAAAAAATGGAATTTTCGTAATTTCTTTTAAGAAAATATAGCCTTAAGCAATATAGCATACTAATTCGCTAATAAAAATGCTTCCTTTCTAAAGCATCATGTTCGATCTTAGAAGTAATTCAAGAACACTAGAACAAAATGTCTAGTAAATTTTAAATTTTTTCTTGCAGGTGCTCCAGAGCATTCTAAAACCCGCTAGTAATGAACGATATAAATAAAGGCATTTCAAATCGAAACGCTATCTCCTTTCCATGTGAATACAATTTGCATAGTAAACCAGCTCCCTTGAAATTATCGAATTTTTACGATTCTAAGCTATATATGCAATTCATAAAAATTAAATATATTTGTGAAATTTACACA
Organism: Argiope aurantia; assembly: GCA_026543865.1. Taxonomy (NCBI): domain Eukaryota; kingdom Metazoa; phylum Arthropoda; class Arachnida; order Araneae; family Araneidae; genus Argiope; species Argiope aurantia. The sequence continues at coordinate 432,546 of JAPMOR010064452.1, read as the reverse complement.
AAACTTATTTACCTTGGTAAATAAAATTTAGACAAAAAAACTAACTTATATTAGTTAATTTAGTTTCCTGAATACTATAAAAGTTAACACGCAAAATTCTAATCAAATTCTACAACAAGTGAAAAAACAATCTTGTGACAGTTACCATCATTATGTCCGCAGATAAAAAAAAAAAATAGAAGGAAAAAAAACTTTAGTTCAAAAAAACTAAAAACATTTTTTTATTAAAACGAGAAAATATTTTCAGTAATTTACCTATAGCAGCTCCAATTAAAATGGTGAGATCATTAACACTAAATCCCAGTAGCATCCTCGGCTCCGCTATACCCGAAGACACAGAGGAACTGTTGGTAGTTCTGTCCATGTAGGCCAACATCGTAACACTTTGTTGCAGAATTATTTCCCTGTATTCGTGAGCACCAGATGCCTCCTCTTCAAGGTCCCCTGTAAAAATATAATTCTACCATTAAAACCATTATTTATTTCATCAATAAACATCATAGTAATTAAAAAAATGCCTTAGGTTAAATGCCTAATCCTACGCAATTGCAAAGTTGGGAGCCATCTCCACTGCCCTAAATATACGTGTTTGAAATACAGTTCATCTTAAGGTATTCCCTCGCATCATGGTCATTGACAAACTGAATATAAGGCACAATGGCCCGTGTGTTTTCATTGTTATTGAGGTAGAAGGATTCACTTTTACAAAGATTGATCGGAGACTAACCCATTACCGTCTCGTTACCCGTACACAAAGGAAACACGGAGTTGCTTTGGTATGATTTAAACAACAAATGCAATTCACGCTTTTTACAGAACAGGACTTCTAAATTTTGGGTCTTCCAGATACAAAATTCATGTAAATTTCTAACTGCTTCCTCATCTGATATTCCTCATTATTTGTTTGTTAAGATTCTTGACATAAAATATTTGATTATTTTTTTAAATAAACTATTTTAATAGAATTTTATTATAACTGCAGTTTATTAAAAAGGCTTTTCTAATTTATTTTCAAAATGTGAGACCACGAATTATTATTTTTACCTGAAAATGGATATGGAAAATATTTATTAAAAAGCCTGCCGTAGAGAATTCAGCCAAAGTAGGAAGTATCCGTTACAAATTTTTTTTTCTAAAAGTGTTTGCGTGATTAAATATTTGTGTGAAATCTTAAGTATTTAAGAATACAAAATGTTTATTTATTCGGATTAATGTCCTGCGTTGATGCTATTCAAGGTTTATTTGGATATGGACTTAAAATCATAAAGACATAACGAGAGAAAGGCAACTTTACTTCTCAAATTTTCACATCACTCCAAAATATAATTTACCTTCACAAAAAGTAATGTCATAAAAAAAATTGATCGTTTTCTATAAGAAAAATTCCTTGTTTTTCATACTGCAATCCTTATATTATCAAATGTGACATAAATAAATGCTATTTTTCACACTTTTTTTTAATTAAAAAAAGTCTTCCAGGTTTGATTGACACCTAGGTATTTTGTATAAAATTTTGGAAAATGCGGAAAACGTTAAAATAAAACATACTTCTTTTCTTTCCATGACATTCTGCAGAATGACTGAATATTAGATAAAATCAGTAATATGCAACTTGATAAGCATAGTTCGAGGTAATATTTTATGTTAATAATTAATTAAATTTTGAATTGCTTCATTTTAAGAAATTCTTTTCCTTGGGCTCAATAGGAAAATAAAAATGTGAAAAAAATATATTGTACAGGGAAAGAAAAAGAAATTAATTTGAAAAATTGCACCATATTTTAATTTTAGATTAAATTGTTTATTATAAATAAATGACTAACATCATTTTATATTTTAACATTCAAATGAATCTGCTATTTTGATACTATTCTTCGGAAAATGTAATTTCATTTGAAGAGGTAGGAAAGAAAAGGGAAAAAAGTAAAATGTAAATAAACTGTTTTATTTTTCTTTTATAATAATTTAAACAATAATTTTAAGAAATTATATATTCCGAAGAAATTATATATTTCTTTTAAGAAATTATATATTTTTCTTTTATAATCATTTAAACAATAATTTTATTTAATTAAACAAATTAGATAAGGAATTTTTAATCCATTTGTATCTCGGTTAATTTTTTTTCAAAAAAATTAAAACAATATATATATATATGTTTAAAAAACTGTACCCAATTCGACATATTTAAATTAATTCAAAAATATCATAAAATTAATTTATGATACAGATAAGTAATGAAATAAAGATGCAATGAATTAAATTTTATATAAAAGTTCAGATGAATACAAAATTTTGAAAAATGCATAAAATGTCTCTTATTTTGAAAGTTATAAAAATATTACTGAATATATATATATTTATTTTCATAATTTTACATGGTAAATATTAGTAATAAATAAAATAAAAACAGCGTAAATACTTAAAATCATATTTAAAAAAATTGTTCTATTAACGATTTTACAATAATTGAGAATTCAGAATAACTGCAAAGACCTTCGAATGCATCTGTAACATTAACTAAGCACAAAAGCAAAATCAAAATTTGTACAAAAAATACAAAAAAAAAATGTTAAGAGAAAATATTTAGAAGTATACAGAATGAAGATTATGAAAAATTAAATTCCAAAGCTTTTTTCTTAATTCAGCTTTCGCTAAAAACATTTTAATGATTTAATTTTCTTTGTGTTCTAAGATTTATCTTTTAAATTATTATTTTTTTCATTGTTTTTCAGAACTGTTTCCTAACTTCTGCAATAACGAAACAAGAAATCTCTAGCAATTTAAAATCTTTTTTTCCCAAGTAAACGATTTCGAATCTTTTATTTCTTTTCAGGATATACATCTTCGATTCGTCTAAGAAAGCTTGGCACACCAAAAATATAAAATAATTTCCGTAATTTCTTCTTAAGGGTGCAATGGATTTCAAAACAAATTTCATCAACTGCCAAATAATTCTCAGAAATTTTTGCAATAATTTCATTGTGTCATTCTTTCGTTGTTAAAAAAAATTCAGCAAGATTCACTGGAATTTTTTTTTTTTAATTTCATACAGAAAAGTAAAATTTATATATATGTAGAGAAAGATTTTTATATATTGTAAAACTTCAAATTGTTCTAACTCCATAAACATTTAGCAATGTCTGTGAGGGAAATTATATCTCTTAATCTAAATTACATCCAAATAAATTTACTAACTTTTATCATAATTTCGTCCATATTAAATTCATGCTAAAATGATCTCTTATTTCCTGATCCAATTCCCACTTTTTTTAATTAATTGATTATATTAATATAAAAATATTTTCTTACAAATTATGCTTATCGGGAAAAAAAATTATATATATATATATATGAAATCTTTGCTTCAAATCTAGATTTACTAGATTGTTTTTATAAAAGATTTGCAAAACAAAGAAATTATTACAATAATAATGCTCGAAGGTTTCGAATAAAAAAGTTATATTAATTATACAAATCATTATCAAACATTATCAATACGCATAGGAAAAAGACTTTCAAAATTATCATTAAATACATTGTATCTTTATTTTTGCATAATTATTTTAATAAAGCAATAAAAATTAATTTCGAGTATACACTAAAAAATATTCATATTTAAAAATCTATATAAGTAAGTCACAATATCATTCAAAATCCTTCTACTAAACAAATAAATAATTTAAATATATATATATATATATATATATATATATACATATATAGAGAGAGAGAGAGAGAGAGAGAGAGAGAGAGACTTGCTCATGATTTCTTGTTAATAAACGATAAGAAAAAGATTGCATTTTTGGTTGATATTTCATAACTTCAAGCATTCTCTGTAACTTAAAGCAAGACACCAGTTTTTCCTTTATATTGTATCTACTAATTGTGACTCTCTGATATCAGGGTATTACACCTTTGTTGCTAACAGTCCCAATTTCTTCATTTCAATAATATTAATAATAAACTATATTCTTTGATACAAATGCACTGGAATATGGAGAATTGCAAATAATCTTTCGTTACCATCTCACAAAACCATTAATCAATAACAAATTAAAAGAGAAGCGCAGATTTCTTGTGGAATTCCAAAAAGGTTTAGACCTCAATTTAACAATCGATCTATAGAAATCCGACCTACATCGTCGAAAAAATGGAGCACACTAGTGAAGTAAATCACCAATCGTAAAGTATGTCAAAAAAAAAAAATTCCATTCTATTCATAGCTATAAACCTCTTCAGAAACGATAGGGAATTTTGCCTTATCCTAAAACTTTGTTCTCCTCCCAAGTACAGAGTGAACAATACTCATTCAGGTAAGCAGGTAGAACAAAGAAAGCTGTCACTCTGAGAAGAATATCAGTTATATGAATAATCCAAGATATATGGGTAATAACATGCTATTATAAAACAATGATTCAGTAAAATATTTTATAATACCCGCTTTTGGCGACCAGCTGTTTCACCTGAAGTACTGGTTGTGTTAAATTTCCACCTTAAGCATAATATTGATATTCACGATTCAGTAATAAATATTAGAGCCCTGTTATTTTAATAGACATATAGTTGTTCTATTTATTGCACCAATGAATCTTCCTTACGGCGTCAAGTATGATGACGTCACAATGTCATTGAAAACTAAATGTCCAGTAATCTACCTTTTAACTGTATGCCATCCTTTGAGATATGGTAACTTCATTTTCTTAGATAATAAATGGAATCTTCCTTTAACTTTCAAACATAAAAGAAAATCATGCGATTAAATATTTGATTAAACGATGAAAAAAACTTGATTTTGATGATTCTGAAAATGAAATATATTTCTGAAGATGGTGCTAAAGAATATTTTAAAAAACTGTAAGACTTTTGAAAAAAACATAATAAATAAACTGGTATGAAAAAGATAATTTGTTGAACTTTAAAATTGTGTAAAAAGTATTTTTGTACAAAAATATATTCCCTGTTCTAACTTCAAGTATTTGAATAATCGTTTTTCCTTGTTCAAAATTTGAGGTTTGATATTTTTTTTTCAAAGTCACGAAATCTATTATTTATTTATTGCGAAATATATAATAACAATGTAAAACTAAATTAATCGGTCTTAATATTGCATAGTAAAATAATAATTAAATACATCAGTAGTATTTTGTGTTTTTGATATCCAATCAAGAGTCAAAAAATAATGCTGAAAAGAGTTGATTTTTTTTTCCAAATTTTCTTATACAATATAAAGATGACGGTAATGATTATTTCTATCAACTTTTATCATTTCTACTATACATTGCTGGCTAGTCGAAGAAATCGTTGTTGGCTTAACAAAACAAGCACCATCATTACAAAATCTTTCAGACTTGTAAACTTAATTGTGAAATGAGGAAGTAAAATTGAATATGGTGTCTCAATTTGACATTTTGATATAAAACATGATAGACGAGTATACATGCATAAAAAGTGTAAAAATAATAATTTTTATTAAATGCACGGTCAACTGTTTGAATTCAGTTTCTCATATTAAACTTTGATTTTTTCTCATTGTGAAAGAAAATGGTAATGGATTTAGAAGACTATCCATTTTTTGAAGAGATAGGGAGGGCATGTCTCTTACACGCTTTGTGATTTGGAAGACAAGAATATGTAAGCTCTCTCATTAAAAACTGTTTTACATTTCACTGCCAATTAAAAGGCTAACATCGAACAATTATTCGTAATAGTAAGGAATTAAGAAAAAAAAATTCTTTTTAAAATGTTTATTTCAAGCTATACTATTAACATATATAATAATATAAAAATTGTATAAACAAACTGATAGTAGCATGATATAAAAACATATTTCAGTTATCACAAATTTATGTATGAAAAGATGCCAAATTGCTTCTATTACAAACAGTCGATTGCAACAGTAAAGGAGCCAACTCGTATCTGCTGTAAACAATGTGCTTGTGCTCGTTGAATAGTCAGAATGAAAAATTTGTTCAGGAAAATACATGCAATTATCAAGAAATATCTAATGTTAAACAGAAGGTCAAAAATTATACGGGCACCCTCGGTAATTCTCAAATAGTTATTCTTCATCCAAATAGAGATGGTGATAATGGTTATTTAGAAACTATATGGCTTATATGATTCATTATGAATTAAAATTAATCAACTGTTTATTAAATACTCCGTTAGATGTAATTTAATACAATCTGAACAATCACTTTTTTTTTCAAATAGCAGTGTTTTTAAACCATGGGTTCAAACCTCTATTACACAAAACTATTATGCATGTTGGACCCAGTGATTAATGAATATAATCCCAAATCAAAATTCAAATGCATGGAAGTTAGCAGAGCGAAAAATTAACATCAAAGCCGTCTGCCACAGTTCAAAAGATAATGAAGTCCCTTTCAATTGACCATAGTGTTCATATAACTTTAAATTAAAATTTATTCTTGCAAAGGAAATTAAGTCTGACATTGCAGAATATAATTCTTTAAGAATCTATTCAATAAAAACAAAAATTTAAGAAAACAAATAGAAGAAATTTAAATAAAGTTTAAATAAGGTAAACATTATTTACGGCATATCAATTTTCACAAGGTAAATCTGAAAAAAAAAAAAAAGAATCGATATGCAAAAGAAGAAGAAATTCTTAAGTTACAAATACTTTAAGAAGATCAATATTTGATACCTAAATAATTTTTGCTTATATATTTATTAAATATTGCTGATTAAAGCTAGAAAATATATTCTTTTAATAGATTGGCTTCTAGTATTAAAAAATATTTCTTTAAATATTACTTAATACACAAATTATGTAATAACACATTTAGACAAATTAAATTAACGTAATTAAATTTGATTAAAACTTTCTTACATTTAATTATATCAATAACTAAAAAAGATTCTGCGACAATCCTTAAAATATATAAAAAAGCCATTTGTACAATTCCCAAAAATATTCCATCAAATCAATCAATAAATCAAATATATTCATTCAAGTTTGCAATAAATACAACAGATTATGAAATGAAAAGAGTGATAACAAACCTGATTTCAAAATTTGTGAGTTAATCACAATTTAGCATCAAATATATCCATCGTTTCCCCTTTATATCCAGAAATAACATCAAAACAGTAAAGGAAACAAATGAATCATTGCTGACATAAATTTTTAAACATTATTAACAAATGAAATCCAAAAATAGAACGCAATAGCAGAATTTATATCAAGAACAGTACTTTCTCTTTAGACGACTATTTCTAGAAAAATCGGAGAAAAATCAATTTTTCTAAACAAAAAATCCCTTTTCTATAAAGCGACCTGCTGCTTTTTTGAACGCTGACAGCCACTGTAAAGCAATGGGTGCGGTACCCTAGACTGGCAGGTGTCATTTAGCCTGACAACAGAAATCGTTCGATTTTTCTTTCTAAGGGGAGGGGTCAGGGAAAGAGAATTACCAAACGATATACAGTGGGCAAAACTGAGTAAAAACACGTAAACTTCAAATAAAATGGGAAATATTTTACTTCTTTTGTTTCACAAAAACACAGTTCTACTAAAATCAAATTCCAAATCTCCTTTATTCTCGCAGAAAATGAAATCCAGATTTTAGGCTTATGGAAATGTGAATGATTATCCATTTGGGAACCGTTTTATTTGAAAAATATTTTGCTATGAAAAGAGGAATTATTTTTGGAGATGCAATGGATAGAATGTAAATGCAGTAAATTTCATAAAATTAATTATTTTTTTTAGTAATATAGAAACTGTTGAAACGAATCAAATAATTAGAGTTATAAAACAAACAAAAAATAAACGAACACAATTAAAAGTATAAAAAAAGAAAATTCTAGTAATTTTGAAGATTGGAGTATTTTTTAAAGCAAAAGGTAAATTCAAAAGAGGTCATAAATTCTTTATTCCAGACATTACAGGCCATTAAAAATACATATAAAAGTATGAGTTTTTCGCAAATTTACGAAATTCCAAAGATAAATTTACAAATACAAAAAATTCCGATTCCATTTTTTTTTTTTTTTTTGTAACAAGTTAAAATAAAAAAACTATTAAATATAACAGCAAACAGGAAATATAAAACGATTTAAAAACCATAAAATATTAAAGCTGAAAGCATACAAAAAAATTAAACGATTATAATCGTACTTAAGTGACAAGAATGCACAATTTAATATCATAATTATGAAATGGGATAATTTGACTCATTCGAAATTTTATAGCTATAGATATAAACAAAGAGAGAGAGAGAGAGAGAAAACTTTAAAGTTATTTTTAAAAACATATATTGATTTTTAATTAAATAAATGAAATATATACAAATAAAAATCCATCTGTCCACCTACTCTTTAATTTCATACTTCCGGAAGTGATAAAATTGTTTTTACTATTATTAATCAGGTTCACTCATCAAAAGATTTTATAGCTAATTGTTTTAAGTGCATAAAATTTATGTCTCGAAGCATTAAATTTCCAATAGCTGATGCGTAAAAATTCTAAAAATAACTGATGCATAAGCATTAAATTTATTTAATTAATTACAAATAGAATTTCCATTCCAATAACGTAAATGAATGTTGCTAGAATGTTATTGTAAGTTGTAGAGAACAATTCTGATAAATGCAATAAAAATGACAGAGGAAAATGCATTTCAATGTTTATGTATACAAAAACATGTATAAAAATACAGTAAAATTTGCCTTAATAATGGTTTATTTTAAATTAGATTTATTTTTCCTAATATATAAGACGTCTTATGCGCATTAGTCATACATAAGACGATATTTTTACATACGAGTCAAACTGACTCATTTCAATAAAAATAAAAAGATAATAGTCGCAAATCTAGTGCCAAATTGTCTCAATCAGATGCTGAGTCAAACTAGTCATTTGGCACATGAGAAATTATGTCTTTCAATTCACAAATGTATCCATGGGTTTATAATATGATTTTCAGTAATTAAATGAATAACTCAACAAGATTAGCTTTTATAAAATAATTCCTGTAGGGAAAAGGTAAATGTAACAAATTCTAAGAGTAATTTTCGAACCAATACATAGTTCTTATTAATCTGGTAAGCAAACAAGTAAAAGTATTTTATAGTAACAAAATTCTGTATTTATATGATGATATATTTCAAATGTATAGTCTAACATTTTTTTGAAATAAACTTTTTTAATATTTTTTACGGCTTTCCTCCAATTCTGAAATTAAACCAATTTTCTCTAAATTTTATATAACATAAGAGATATTTTATAAAGCTATATATTAAAAATATATATAAAGTTTATATATTATAGTTTATAAACAGAGATTCCCATCCTTTTCAAGACTATCGCATTTCCCCCTTTAGAAGGAAAAAAATATTCCCTTCTAAACTTCTATAATAGTTAATCATAACTAATATTAAAACATTGTTGCCTCTAAACTTGCTACCATTCTCATGAAGGGCTCCATTGCTCATTTAGAGATCATGTAGTCCCAATTGACAAACGAAAGTTAAGACTTTCGGGTAAAATCATATTTTTAAAAAATGGAAATGCACCTAATTCTTTTAATTTTGGTGACGGGTAAAATCATATTTTTAAAAAATGGAAATGCACCTAATTCTTTTAATTTTGGTGACGTTATTTTATTATTTTTTTTACTTGTTTACAATCATACACTTTTTTCCTATGACACATGAGACTCAACAAATAATATTTTAAAACATTGAAAAATAAAAGATCTTCATGCGAAGCTAAAAGTCACATGGCGTACAGCTGGATTTCATTCTAGGTTTAAGCAGCTTTTGAAAGCAATAATAAATCACATGGTCAGAAAAAAACAACATTCAATGCATTGATTTATAAAGTATATGAAGTTCAATGTATTGATTTCACTTTTCCTTTTAATGTCAAGTTGATCCTCAAAAGACGCATTTGTTGCAAAAAACGTTAAAAAAATGGAAACTGACTTGAATGACTGCAATGAACATTAAAAGAGAGAGTCAAAATCAAAAGTGAGATGAGCTTAATAAACAAGTTCTAAAGAAATCTGCACATAAAATTCAATTCTTAAAGAAAAGCATGTTTATTTAAATATGCACAGTATAAATAGGAAGAATACAAGTTTCAACCCAATGCGTCCTCCCCCGATGCTCGATACCCTTCATTGTTTTGGAGATACTTGATTCTCAAGGATAATTTTCAAATTGACCAAAACGAATGACAGCATTTTTTAACCTTAGGGCAGATTAATTTACTCTGTTAAGTGCGTGTAGCTACTTATGACGAAAATTACTTCTAAACATGGAAGTTATTTCATATGCTAATTTTTGCGTCATTTAAACCTAGCTGGTAATATCCGCATAAATGACACGCCCTTCTTCAATGAGTTTCGTTAAAAAGATAAGACCTAGAATGGATTACTTCCCAGATCTATATGATGAGATGCGAATTTTATATTTACTTAGAGAGTAAAAGAAAATATCACTTCAAAAATTTCAAATATGTAAATCCTTGCATATAATTCCCATTTAAGGCTTAAAACTTTTTCACGCACACTCTTAATTGGGAGTTTGAAAGGTTTGTAAGCTCAAAAACTATTTTGCAATTTTTCTCTCATAAAACAGCGGATAGTTCATCGATTATTGAAATTTATAATAATATAAAGTCTAAAAAGCATAAAATTAAAAAATGAGCATTAAAAAATATGATTAACAAGAGTCTATGCTTTCTTTTATATGTTTCTGAAAACTTTTTTTTTAACTTTCAGAACACAGATATAAAATTCTTCCCTCTGCATGTGTAGGGAATTTTATAACATAATATTTACAAACATTACGCATGGTTTACATTTTTTTTATTTATTTCTGGGATGTAATATAATTTTAAACGAATATTTATAACGTAAAATAATTACATAGTTTTCAGATTTTTCAAATAGCATGACATTCGATATTTTTCAAAATTTTTATATTTTTATAATAAAATGAAAATAAGTTTATTGTAAATATTGAAGTTTTATTCAAATTTAATAAAACTTTTTGAGTGATTTTCTACAGATTTTTTTCTCAGAACGTACCAATTTGAAAATATGAATTTGCGCATTATCGCCTCACAAGAATTTTTCAACTTGCAATAAAAACTAAATATTAAAATATGTTTTTATACTGTTCTATAATAAAAATAGCTCGTTCCTTTCATATTTCCTGTATTAAATGTTACGTAAATTATAATATTCACTTTAAAAAAACTTTTGTTTAGAGCTCAAATTTTATTGCCTTGAGAACGTATGAATTCTCTAAACAAGTGAAGTATTTTGAAAAAAATTATAATAATATTAATCAATATAAACATATGTTAATATACCAAGAAAATTTAAACAAACACCTTTTATTATATATTGTTATAAATATGTGATATTTTTTTCTTTTCCACAGAAGGAAGATTTACAGATATTCTTAATGTATACTAAATAGTGTAACATTAATGTCCCCAGCCTAGGCGACCATTTGGCGATTGAAAAAACACCAACGAAAATTCTCCAATTAGGACTTGAGATGAAGCAATTCTTCTAAAAAAATTCTATACTATGTACCTTAAAAAAAAGATATAAAAACGCAAGAGAAAGCTAATAGTGAATGGATGAGTTATCTAAACTCTATCTCTATGGAGAGTTAATCGCAGAGACAGCTCTAGTTTTTGCGATGAGTTATTTCCGATTTAATGACTACTGTTTGCATGTTTGTTGATTTTTAAGAGTGCTGTTTCTGCACACAGTTTACGGTCTGTGTTTTCCTATCTATAATGGAAAAAGGGTTTAAAATATTCTACAGTACAGACAGATCGCAAATTACCAAATCTTGAGTGTAGTTACTTCTAAAAACATTAGATGTTCACAAAGGAGAATCTATTAAAAACTTTTTTTAAATTTTTAATTACATTATTAATGCATTAAAAATTAATCGAAAATTTGATCTTTTTAAATAATTATTTCCGCGCATAGATCAGCACAAAGAATCATTTTTACATCACTTTAAAACTCAAAAAAGATGAGAGAAAAAATATATATAATGTTTAAAATAATTTAAAATATTATTTATTTATTTAAATTATTTTCAATTTGTTGGCGCATGCGCACTCCCAACCGGTCTTGTGTTCACGAGTGTAAAACCAGGGAGACGCCGTCAGGATTTCGGCAATAACAAACGTGGGTAATCACGGTGCTAAAGCATGAATCGAAACCCACAATAACAAAATTTATTGTCATCTATATTAATGTTTTGTGTTGTCTTGTGTGATGTCAATAAATAATTTAGAAAAAGGCAACACTGGTCCGTCGTTATTTTATCAAATGGAATCTGGATTTTAAGCCAGACCACAATTTTAGTTTTATATCAATTTTTTCTTTTAAATAAATATGTGCAACAAAACAACAAGATTCTAAATAACTAATGTGAATACTTTAATAGCTCTCAAGCAATTAAGGAAAAATAAATATTAATACTTTTCAGTTTATTCCTAACTATAGGTTTTTCTGACAGAACACCGGATGTTTTTCTCATATGATCATGCATTTAGGCCTGTTATTATTATAAATTACGTGATTTAAAAAACATTGCGCACAGAATGCAACAGCAGAGGCAAGCAAGCGAAACGATGACAAGATAGACGATTTAAGGCTAAAGCATTATTATGCTATGTTTCGGTCTAGAGATACAAATCTCCTTTTACTTCAATCAGCTGCTAAAATATAACGGGAAAAGTTTTAAAAGAATGAGAAAATGAACAGAATTCAAGGCTTAGAAAAAATTGTAGGAAAGAATGGAATCTTTCAGTTTTACTAATTTTCTGTTCCAATACATTTTAATATGAGCTAACAAAAAAAAATCCCTTTCGTATAATAAGAACACCGCAATTTTGTAGTGAAATTTTTTAAATATTTTGTAGTGAATTTTACATTTAGTGAAAATCATTTAATAGTAAGAAATATGCCGTCTTTTAATCAAACAGCAAAAAAAGACTTTATATATTTTTAATACAAAGGGCAACGAAAGATTTCAGTACCCTAAAAGAAAATTATATTTCGAGTTCTCAAAACAAATGATGCAAATAATTCCATTACAATCTCCTCCCTGAACTGAATTGCATTTTAAAGCTGCCTTATTTTTGTTGAAAAATACAACCACCAAGGTTATACCTCAAACTTTTTTAATAAATCCCATTACAGTATTTTAATTTTTCATTGTAAATTAACAAAAAAAATAATGCTCAGAAAATATTTAGAACAAATCAAAACAATTAATTTACAGAGATTGACGTTGTATCAATTCAAATCATGATAAATATTAAGTTAAGTGAGAACAAATCAAACCAATTAAAATATAGACGATGATGTATCACTTCATATCATGATAAATATTAAGTGAAGTGCGAACAAATCAACCCGATTAAATTAGGGACAATGACATTATATGAATTCATATCAGGATAAATATTAAGTGAAGTGAGAACAAATCAAACCAATTAAAATATAGACGATGATATATCACTTCATATCATAATAAATATTAAGTGAAGTGAGAACAAATCAACCCGATTAAATTAATGACAATGACATTATATGAATTTATATCAGGATAAATATTCAGTGAAGTGAGAACAAATCAAACCAATTAAATTACAGATTTATTAAGTGAAATGAGAACAAATTAATACAATTAAATTACAGATACTGAAGTATATCAATTCATTACATGATAAATATTAAGGGAAGTCGGAAATTCTTTCAAGTGCAGAAGATATTTAAGTAGAGAATCATGCACCATTCACTGAAAGCTGTCAGATAAATTTAATTTTCTTTAGAACACTTTATTAAAAAAAAAATTTAACATAGAGCGCATGAAATAATGACGACATGAAGTAGAAAAAAAGGAGCAAAAGAAAAGAAAGGTGAAAAAACAATCTCCATAGGTATTATAAACCGGTATCACAAAATAAGTTTATTTTCTTAGCAAAATGCTCTAAAGAAAATGCATACCAATTTAATAAGATGCAGCAAAAAATAGTGAAAAGCGTGATGCCAAAAAAAAATCTACTTTGCTTTATAATAAACCCATATTGAAGATCATAAGAATTTATTAAAATTCCTTACTTTATTTTGGAATACCCTTCTTTATGCTCCACCAATGCATTTTATCCACTCAAATTCCCACAAAGAATTTTATATTAAGATCTAAAGAGAATGAAAATTTATAGACTTCCATGGACGTTCCAATTTTTGTATATGCATTGCTGAAGCAAGTTATACACCAGATGTTTTATCGACGTACTACAAAATAAAATATATTCGCAAAAGTTTTGGCAGCAAAACCTTTCAAGAAAACAAGATTCCCGCTAAAACCATAAATCGATAAAAACACCATCTAGGATTTTTTCCCCCATTCATTACTCCCAGAGCTCTGAATGAAAAGAAGCCAGCAAAGATACCGACTTCCGTGATAAAAAGCTGTTTCTTCTATCCAATCGGGGAAAAAAAGGGAAATCTCTGAATGAATTTTGCATGACATATAGTCACTGGAAACGACAATTGATTCATAATACATTCCGAAATGATAAATAATTTATAAAATGTCAGTAAAATTGTACTAGCGAATTAAGAACAGCGATGAAAGAAAACCTAAATTAGGTCTCTGAAGCAATTATGCAAAACATGGAATTATCCACATGGCGAAATTTTATTAGAAGTAAGTAATAAGTTGAACATTCTAATACATGGTACAACATATACCCATCTAATATTTCAAAGATGCCCGGAGACATTTTCGCTGTTTCATACATAATAAAAGAATACAAAGAAAAGAATTGGGAGTTACTTGATTAGAAGGAATTAGAAGTCTTAACATCCATTTATTGCTGTAGTTGAAACGATGTTAATATCATGATTCAATATCTCATAAATCTGGAATGAGCCTCACGAATTATCATTTTAAAAATGCTAATTAGTGTATGACATTTACTCGGCTCATAATAAAACCAGTCGAATTTTCTTCCCTCGACCCTTTCATTTACTTAAAAAATACAGAGAGGGTTTTACTTAATTTCATCATATAGTAAGCAAAATCAGATATCATTTATGACCTCTCTTAGTTGATGTATCAGATAAAATAAATCTATTTTTTTAATATCAACACTGCATACTAAACTCCATTTATCTATCACGTTTAAGTTTCTGGGATCGCTGATTTGAGGGGAGTGTTGCGGAGTGCTTGAACTCAGGGTTCTTAATTTACGGATACAATAGGTGAATAGAATAATGGTATAGCTTTTAGTTTAGTTATATTAACGTCCAGTTTTAAAGAAACACTAGGGCTATTTTGGGACGGACCTCGTAATTTTGGACCGTGGTCAAATGATGAGGACGGTAGCTGAGCTGGCATCCCACCCCCTCTCCAAATTTCCACACCACACCAGCAGGTGAACGTTTAGCCCCGACGGATTTAACGTACACCAGACCCGTTTACACGACGGTTCTTCGGTGGAATTAGGTCTCGAACCTGAAACCTTCCAGTTCCGAAGCCTAGACCTTACCACTAGGCCACAACGGCCCCTATAATGACATAGAAATGAAATTACTTAGGAAGTGGTTGTGCAAGATAAATGAGGGATTAACTTATTAGATAACAATTAACTAATAAATAGGAAAAGGAAGAGAAGAAAAAGAAAATTTACATAAATGAATTTCGGTAAATTCGGTCCAGAGTCAAGTCAGTGGTAAAGGTATGGTAATATCCTAGACAGGAAGGAGATGACGGGATCACTTAACTTTTTTTTGGAAAAGAAGGTAGTAATCTTCCATTTTTTTTAATTGCGATGTTATCCTTTTTGTCGATTTTTTTCAAAGAAACTTGTTGAGAGTTTCTTGTGAAAGTCTTCATTAAGGTATTTTTGCATCCCGGCATGTTACTGATTTGCCTAACCGTGAGTTCCTGGAATATTGAGTTCACACTTCGTGGATTGATAAAAGTCTACTCTTTGACAAACATGGTCCAAAATTCGACACAAATCTACAATTTAAGCTTGAGGGATATACAAAGAAATCCAGTATCTCAGAAACTCTGAATAAAACATGGCCGTGTTCACATCAGAAAACAGAATGAAACAGGACCAAGAGGATCAAAAAAGCTGAAGAAAGAGAAGAAAAAGATTACGTCAAGGAGTCGGAATGTAATGTGACCAAAGAAACGAATCACAAAATCTTATTGGAGCACGACCAATGGATAATCACATCAGAAAATCTGAATCATACGAAACCAAGATCACAGCAGAAAATATGAAAGAAATGTTATCAAACCCATCACATCAAAAAAATAGATAGAAAAAAGTTTATCAAAAATCAAACGAACTAGCAATATTAAATCAGCTAACTTTTGCAGTGATATTTCCATGATTTTATTTTCTAAGTTATCCGCAAGTGATAATCGTTTTCAAATTTTATATGAATGAAAAGTATCTCCATTAAAAAAAATTCTCAGTGGAAACCTTACCGCTTTCATGGATTGGAAATTTTCATCTTCAGAAATAAAAAATTAGGAAGAAATAATAAATCAGAATAGTCAATCAAAAATAGCAAAGTATTCAATAAAATCCACATTCGGATAAAAATTGAAGTTCTCATCAAACAATTTCTGTCATCTGAAAAATTCAAATCCAAGAATTCTACTGTTGAAAGAACTTTAATTTGGTTGCGATAAGAGAAAATTATTCCGCAGAAGCATTTTGTATAACAGCGAAAATGGATTAAAAAATTAATTTGTCATTGATAAAATGAAATCGAATGATTGAAATTTCATATGAAAGTTCACAATAAAAAGTATCAAATTTCGAGTTTCAATTTAATCTCTCTTTTTTAACTTTTAAAAAATCGTTTTACTTCAATTCATTAATTTTACATTTAGCTACTTTCAAAAAAATATATCGTCAATCAATTACATTTTTTAAATTTGTCATTGATAAAAAAAATCGATGATTGAAATTTCATATGAAAGTTCACATTCAAAGATATCAAATTTCGAGTTTTAAATTAATTTCTTTTTTTTTATCGTTCTACTTTTAATTCCATAATTTTACATTTAGCTACTTTAAAAAAATAATCTATCTTCAATCAGTTACATTTTTTGTTACATTATTTAAAAAATATCAAAATCTATTATAAATTTGAATTTTTACTGTCAGATTTCATAAAAGATTGATTCGATTAATCACGCTCAAATCGAAAAAATTCAATTTGCGCATCCCTTTATCGAATATGATATTTCGTAATCTCTGAGATGAAACAATTCTTTTCAAAGAAATAAAATAGTTTGAATATATTTTACCGAAAATTAATCTCTTTTAAGTCACTACATTAAATTGAAAAGTAATTTGTTTACACCACAGAAGAAAAAAAAAGATGGGGGAACAATTTATTGCCTTAAATTATTTTTGCTGGCAGTTTTCAGAACATTGAAGAATCAAAACAAGAGTAGGAGAAAATGATTTATGTACACTCGTGAGAAAATATGAAACAAAAAATACGATTAATCTACAAAAATATGTATTGCCCATAGTTCATTTTTCAGAACTTTCACAAGATAATAAATTACTTTTAGTTCAGAATGTGTAATATTATGTTTTGATAGATTCAATCTATTTTGAAAGTTTTGTATTCAAAAAAATATTTCTTACCCCTATTAAAATGAACATGCAATGCAAGTTGCATGCTATTTAATTCATAAGTACTATATTAGTATTGTGGAGTTTTCAATTTATAATATCATTTAAGCAATAAAAAAAATTTACCGATTAAATTTGAAACGGAATTATGATAAATTATTTTGAAAAACAGCCAAGATTTAATCAATTTAATTGTAATTTTAGATATGCTTCTTTTTCCCTTTATTGTAAAGAAACAGAAGATTGATTGCCAATTTTGTATTAATAATGAATTTAAATTTTGGGAATTAATACTGTTCTACGATTCCGATTATATTAGAATTAGTCTTTCATTGTTTAATCTAAGAAAGTATTTAGTAAATAAATGTTTAACGATTTAAAACAACAAAATTATGAGAATTCTTCCCTCCTTTCTCACGTTTATTTCAAAATATGATGGGTTTTGATATTTGGTATAAAACTAACATAAATTTTATATGTCCAGTTTGTTATTTCGAATAATCACAACAACAAACAGTCGTTAATTTTGAAAAAAGAAACTTTTTAATCACTCAAGAAGGTTGAGATTCTTCTAAAAGACGAATTTTTTGGATGATTAACAATTTATTCTTTATCTTTTGAATACGTGAAAACTAAAAATGCAAAACTAGATTTTCTATGTTTTCTAGGTTGAACTATGTTTTCAGTCACAATTTGCAGGTTGTATCTCAAATATCAGCAGGATTAACACTGACTATCAAATTTTAAAAAATAAACAGGTATATTGCTATAAATTAAATATGCTTAATTTTTAAAATTTTATTATGTTATAAGATCTGGAAAAAACATTTTCCTTATACTTAAATCTGAATTAATCAATATTTCATTTACGTCACGTAATGGGAATTTTAGATGTTTGAAGGATTTAATCAAACAGTTTTTAAAGGGTTAGTCAAATTTTAAAGTCCTCTAAGCCAATTCTTTGAACCATGGTCAATTTCTCAAAAAATGAGCAATCAAAAGGTTTAAGCACCACAATTTATTCGAGTATTTACTTTCCGTGATTGCTTATACTCAAAAGACTAAGCTCAGAAGCAAAGAAGATTATATTTCAGTACGTAGACTTTTAAGCATGAATAATACTGAGCTCACTTCAGGCGATTCTGTAAATTCCAGTCATCCTTGCTTGATGTTAATAAAACTAAACTATGCAGTTTATCAAATGCTGGTAGGTAAAGAGGAGAATTTTTAATAGTGAGTTGCTTTCTAAGACTTTTTTCACTTATTAATATTTATAGGCTAGATATGTTATCTAAAAATTGTTCTGAACTTTTTAGAAGGCAGAACAGTGGACCTAGAACTTACTTGATTAGTAGATCGCTGTCTAAGAAATTAAAATTCTTAATTAATCAAATTTTTAATTAATTAAAATTTTAGCATTTTTTTTTCTTAATTACTTTCGAGCATAAAAATGATTTTTATGCCAACCTAAATTTCAAAAATTAGCTTTTCAGTCATACTAATTTCATTTTCATGTAATTTTACCTTTCATCAATTTTTCCAAAATTATTTCTAAACAAAATTTTGTAATAATGTTTTTTCTTTATATAGCAACCATGTGAAACAAAATGAATCATAAATGGTACGCGAATAATCAATACTAATATCTTAGTAGCTCTCGTGATACTAGCAGTAATTAATATCTGATATTTTTAAATTTACCTTCTTAATTGATTACAAACTGTTGCTTTAACACATTTCAAACATGGTATATATTTTTTTAACATAATAATAGTTTCAGACACGCATTCTTTCTAAATTTAGTGATTTGAAAATCGTTACATGTAAAAAGGAACGGCTGATGTAATCAGATTAAAACAAGACAGACGAATCAAACTAAAACATTATCATGATTCGATATTTCGGACTAGATTTTCGAATTCGATTTCGAATTGTTTCGTTTCCCCCACTCCTCTATCAGAGAGCTTTTGGGTATTTTATTAAAATTATCTTTTCTCAACAACAACAAAAAATTATATACTAACTTCCTACAAGGATAGGGCACAGAAAACCAAAACGTAGTACCATTTTGGAAGTCACCTCAATGTCCATATTCGAATAAATGTAATATGAAAGATTCATTTAATGTCATATATTTCCATAATATGTTTTCGCCTCTATTTCCTCTTGCTGTTTATATCCCTCGTAATTACGAATTTCGCACATCATTAACATTAAAAAAATAAGACTTGTAACGAAAATTCCAGAAAAACCACAAATGTGGTATCGCTCAAAAAGCCACACGCAACCCAAATATGTGCGGCAATGAAGGCCAATTTTAATTCTTCCTCCCTTCTTCCTATCTTTTTTCTTCCCTTCTATCGAACGAGAGAGTCTCGAATTAGAAATTCTCTCAATTCTAATGTTATCGAGTAATGAAAAAAGAAAGTGAATTTTTTATGTGGTTTGAAAAGAATCTGAAACGAGCCACCATGCTGTGTATTTTTGTTTATGATTTTCACTTAGAATTTTTGATAAATTTCAGGCATATTCTATTTAAGATTTATTCCTTTATTTTTTGCCAATTCCCGAGATGATGATTTTATTTCATTTATATAAACTGCATAATGTTTATAAATCAATTACCTTTTTACCTATACATGTAATTAGATTAATTTTTAATAAAAAATCAAATTAAAATTTTGAAAAGCCCTTTTACGGACAGCACCCATTATTCAAGAAGTATATAGTACCAAATTTGGTAATTTAAGATCCAATGGTTTGCCTTGTTAAGTATTTTGAATGATTTTTTTTTCATCGTACTAGCCACATGACGAAATTGACCGATAGTATATTACTGGTCGTTTCAGTATCTTGAAACTACCAATTTTCGCCGACTCTATCTCACTAAAGGGTGAGACGTGGAAAGATGAGCGTATTTCCGAAATTCTGCATTTTTTACCTTGATTCCCGCTCTACTAGATATTTTTTCATTATTTCTTTTTCAAATGTATATGAGTATCGTGTCGTTTCTGAATTTATTATTTTATTTTAATTTAGCCTGCAAGTATTCCGAGTTTACTTTATTGTTAAATGTAAACATCTCCTTTCATCTTTCCTCTTACCCCTATTTTAAAGAAACAAATTCATCCTAACGCATACGCAAAAGCGCGGACGGTTTTACAATTACATTGGCAAACAATAGCTAATAAATATCAATAAGTAAAAATTTTGATCACTCGAGTTACACCAATAGATATTTTTATAACATTAAATGACTGGCAACAGTAATAGTAAAAAAACCATTAAGATTCAACCTAAATATCGAATTTAGATGAATCTAATTCCATATCTGTCATTAATATAAACGGATTAATAAATATTTTTCGATGGAGTAAGTCTTTAAACCAATCCTCCGTAACCGTAGCTCTGAGAGACATCCATCCGCATGAGTTCCAGTGGAACTGAACCGAGTTTGATGGACGCTTTCTGAAGTAGAAACAGAGCAGAAAATCGTCTGCAATTCTAATTTTATGACAACATATTCGGCATTTAAATTCTTGAGAGCTTTTAAAAATGTAACAATCTGCCGCATCTTTGACAGTTTTGGAAAAGAAATAAAAGTGACATTTAAAAAAAATATAAAAGATATAGTATATTGTTAAAAAAAAAAGAAAAGGAAGTAGTAATATTCCTTTTTAACCATAACATTTTAAAAAAAGATTTCACATCATACACTCAAGTTACTATTAAGCAGGCATCAGTTCTTCTTTAGACTGAAAAATATATTTTTTACGCATATAAAAAAAAGTCAAAAATTGTTTTCAAATTCAAAGAAATTATTCATAATAATTTTTCATGATTCAATACTTTTTTATGCGGAGTACTTATAATATAATTCGAGACATTTGTGAATAAAAATGTTTAAACATCTTTTTAAAAAGAGTAATATGTTAAAAATATTACACTAATGATTTAATTACACTCAAGGTAATTAAATCATGATAATCCTTTTTAAAATAACTGTATTATTAACATTTCTTAAAATATCTTCCAAAGAAAAGGTTACGTATCTAAAATAATAAAGAATGCAAATTATTATATTCTATTTTTTAAAAAATTAAACGAAGCTATTTTCCTAACTTTAGAATAAGAAGACCATTTAATCTATAAAATCAATGCTGAGGCCAGCAATCTCTTACGCATCCCTCATAGGATTGCCGCAAAGAAAAAAAAAACATTACAGCTCTAGGAAAACTACAAAATTGCTTAAGCAAATAAGCATTATCCTACAATTTGCCGGAACAATAATATTTGAAAAGACTTTCATCTTTCTACTCTTAACGACTTTCGCAAGAAACTAAGTTTTCTGAAAAACTATATAAAAGCGGCAGTTTTTTATCTGAAATCCTTTGGTATAATATTAATTACAATCATTTTTGTTATATGATTAAATGATATTCTTAGGTAAAATAATACGAAAAGATATAACGGAAAACAGTTTGGTGTTTTTGAGTCGTTTCATATTGCAGTAAGCGAATTGAATAACTATTTTAGTAAAAACATTATTTCACAATGATGGATTTGATTTTAAATTTGAAATGCAGAGCTATAATTTTGCAGTAAAGGCCGCGTGCAAAATTTGCTTTAACTGTTAAATTATGTCCGCAAATGTATTGTGTCTATGAGTTATCGTTCAAGGAACAAGCAAACACAAAATACTATCAAGAAAATAGTTTTAGTGAGTCTTTGGTAGATCTAACACGTGGAAATTTATTAAATTTCGGCTAGTGAATGATTAAGCAATTGCAAAATTTAATGCATACGTCGCAAACGAAAAAATAGGAATTTTCTTAAAATAATCTTATATTTTCTTTTTTTATCTTAATACTGCTTATTAGAATTGAATTTTAGGTTTTATTTTTGTAAATATGATATAAATACAATCATTTTTCTTTGGTTTCATTCATATGCAATCAAAATTCCATCAAATTAATCAACTAATTGGTAATTAAGCGCCAATTGTTTTTAAATAGGTTAAGCTATTGATAACATACGTGTATAAAATTTGAAAATTCTGGCAAATGAGGATGTGTCCGAAAAATCAGCTACAAAATTTCACCTTTACAAACAAGAAATGCGAAATTAAATTATTAAAAAGTATGTAAATATGAACGAACATCTCACAATTCGTACTGAAAATTATCATCAATAAAAATAAAAATAAAGTAATTATAATAATAAATGTGAAAATAGTTTAATTAAAAGCAGTGTTCCTATAGATATACTATCACATGACTTTAATGAAAACAATTCATATTGACATTCTTTTAGGCCTAGTAAACATTTCACAATTTTTGGCGTAGTAAAAAAAAAAAAAAAAAATAAAGGCATTTCCAAGTTTTAATCTATAATATCATACTAAGATTTTCGGACTGATTAAAACCTTATTCTTAACTAACCGCCTTTGGCGACCAGTCGGTTCGCCAGTATTACCGCTCGATACAATTTTTAATTAAATATTTTAAGTAACTGGTCTCTTAATAGATTCTCAAACAAAACATTTTTCATCTTCAAATTTTGATAGTCATACCAAACTTATACTGTTGTTTAGATCGTTTCGTTCAATTTATTATATATATTTTGCTAATTATTGTCATTTCCGGTAAAACTTCAACTTTAATTTAAAGTGGAAATGATGAAATTGCAATTAATATAAAGATATTTTTAATAAAACCAAGCGTTTTATTTTATTTATCATCTTTATTGTTATTTATTTTTTATTATTATTATTGAATATGAGTATTGCAAACAGAATCGCTCGGTATATAAGTCGTATGTGAACTACAAAATATTTTTCATAATTTATGTAATATCTCAAAGAATAATTCAACAAAAATTTCTCAGTTTCAGCCTAAAATTCAGTTTTTAATTTTGCTTTCAAGGGGATTGAAATGAAATCAATAATAATATTTTGTTCCGGCCTATAAATATATTTCAAAAATTATGAAATCTAAATTTAATGCAGGAAGGTATTATATTCTGAGAAATATTCTGGACACACCAAATTTTAAATAAATGAATGAATGTTTCTATTTTCCACGATCAACTAAGACTTATTTATGAAGTTTTGAATGTTAAAAATTTAGAAAAATTCAAGATTTTCATAATCTAAGGCCAATTTAATCTTGAGAAACCTGCGCGCTGATTGGCGTATTTGCTTTGAAACGATCGATGGAAAATCTAAAACTATCCTTTTTTCATTGAATAGTGATATTCAAATTTTCATAAATCAGTCTGTTTAAGTGGTTGATTTAGTTGATTGGAAATTAACTCTTTTTATTTAAAATATTAGTGTTTCAAAAACATTTTGTTCATCGTGATTTCCACAGCAGAAGCTTTATGTAAAATCAAAAATTCGTTATTTATTAGAGCATTTATTGAATCAAGTTACATAAAATATAATCATTTTCCATTTAGACCATTTTAGCAGATCTGTGTCTTACTAAAGGTTTACAAATTAGCTGTGTGGCCCTGATTTGTATGGATATCCTGTTCATATTAAACAAAACGTGCCTTAAAATAAAACTGATTTATTGGATTAATAATATAGAGAGTGTAAAAGATCAATAAATAATTTTTCTTGAATTTATTTTTCAGAAAAAATAATATTTCATATTTGTTTCATTTCCTACAGACACGTGCCGAAAATTATATTTTTATCAGATTTCATTTCCAAAAAGATTTAATTTATTTTTAATTGGAGCTTTAATCAATGTGATGGCAACACTTTGAAAAAAGCTAATTTTTTTCCCATGAATGCGAAACGTGTTCGTGCAGCTTAAATTTTATCTTTATTTTGTACGAAAAAAATTGTTGAAAAATATAGTTAAAATATTTACTTAAAAATTCATTAAAAATAGAAATTTAATTTTAAGGTTAAAACATTGGTATCATTTAAAAGATAAATTTTTGGTCTTTGACTTCATGTAAAAATCTTTTTTGTGCGGTAATATTTTCGGAAGTCATTGCAGAAACACGCCAAAATTTCGCTTAATTTTTAAATAAATAAAATTCTAATTAAATTTTCGAAAAAATAACCCCAGTTGCACATTTCCGGTCTCTAAGGTATACACCTGCCACATGTGGTAGCTGTAATTTGAATGGTCTGGCCTGTAAAGCGCCAACACACACACACATTGAGCTTTATTATAAGTATAGATATAGATATAGATTACAGCAAAGATAACCTGCATACAAAAAAATGTATTTAATATCATTGCAAGGCGCGGCGTAAATAAGGCACTTATTAAAACAATAAAAAGAATTGTATTAAAACACACTTAATCAATTCTTATTTTAATAAAATTAGTGAGAAAATTTCAGAAATAAAATATATCATTGAAAAGCTAATTTTTTAGGTCTACTGAATGACTGAATTTTAAAATATTCTATATATGATTTTTTTTGTGCAGTAATATGTTTTCAAATTACTGAAGAAAAATTATAAAATTAATTTTAATTTAAAATTTAAATAAAATTTTGAAGAAAAATTTTTTTATTCCAAACGCAACTGCGTGCAAGATGTGGTAGCTCTAAGTTTAACAGCTAGTCATGTAGGATGATTTGAACGATTTTTTAATATATAATGCAAGATTTCTGATAGAATGTTGGTCTAAAAACATTATCATGTTGAAAGAAAGTAACTGGAAATGTTCTTTGGTGATATTAATAAAGCTGCAAGTTTGTCAGCTTTCTGAAATCAAGAATCTAACTTTAACCGCCACTTCTCCCACGTAGGAATTTCAGAAATTTCTAGAGTGAATTATAGAATTTCTTTTCACTGAATAAGAAATTAAAATTATGTACACAGAAGTTTTTTTATCAAGCTTTTTTTTAAGATTCGGGTGAACTTAAAATAAAAATTAAAATTGAAATTTTCCGTTTTCAACTTATTTCAAGCAAAATTATATTCATGAGCTAGTGAACAATACCTTACAGGCGATATATTTTTAACTTTGATCACTGGTTAGAGTTCAATGGTGAGCAAGAAAATACACCTGAGATTACAGAACATGCATATTTCGTTGAATAGAGCTGTACAGTAATGAACATTTGACATGTCATAAAATTTGCTGTATAGAGTTTTCAGAATTTACAACCATTAACATTTAAAAATTATTAAATAAAACTTATCAGAATATTCATACACGAGAAAATGTGTACTTTTCCCTTAGCAATTGTACACTAAACACAATTTAATGAATGAAACGTCATTATTCTATCAGCTTAAGAACCACCAATATGTGCTTAAACATACCAAGAACAAGAAAAGTAGATTAAAATCGTCAGTTTAAGTATCTTTATGTTATCACTGCTATATATAAATATGCAGTAAATCAAAAACAACACATATTAAAGCGTATGAAATTTTGGTGTAATTTGTGGAACAACTAGTAACATTTTGCGACAGAATACAAAATTACATATGGCATACAGTAACTTGAAAGACAGATGTGGATAATTTATGTAAGTGTTTTAAATCAATAAAATGTTTTAGTAGATTTGACATCTGACATTTTGATGTAATAACAATGAAATGTTACCGAACTAATGGAAAAGTATCGCAAAAGGTAAAGCTTAATTCCTTTTTACGTGTATCTATAAAATTATTTTCATTTCAATTAACAAAGTAAAAGCTTTTTTTTTTATGAATTAGCAAAGAGAAAGTTTACAGAAATCCCTCTTTGAGTTCAAGCCATATTCTTTTTAAAAATTTAGCAAAAGTGAACGCGAGTCCCAAAAGTTGCTGTTATCATTTCATTTTGAAATTTCATTCTTGTATATTTTAATATAATCAGATGGATTAATTAATTGATATAATTACGAAACACACTTAATTAATGCAAAAAAATTTGAATTTTACATTCTGAAATTTTTTTCACATATATCGAAATATATTTTAAGATGTTCAATCACAACGTAGCAGCTCAATCAGTAATTATTGAGTAAAAGCGATATGAAAGATATTTCCTGAAAAAAAAATTAAACATCGCTCAGTTTTTAAATGAAAATTTGATATAAATAATTACATTTGAAAATACATAAAGTAATTTGAAAAATAATTACAAGCATTAAATTTAAAACAGAATGCAACATTAAAATGCATATCAATAATGATTTTTGATTTAATTTATTCAATTTCAATAATCCATCAAAAAAAGTCGAAATCGGAAAGGTTTCATAATTTACCTTTCAGCCATCCTAAAATAAATAAAGTATAAAAAGAAAAAATCTTAATCGAGGTTACTAGTTTGTGGATCAGTACTCTCACCTTATTTGGTAAGAAATCTTAATCAAAGCTAAAAAAGAAAGAACTCTTAACTCACAGAGAAAGAGATCTCCTTCACTGTGTCTTAACTCTAGTTCGCAGTGAGTTTTGAAATCGTCTGATGTTAATTACCAAATAAAAGAAACGGAAAAAACAAAATAAATAAATGACCACAAAAGAATAATATTATTCCATGTTTAAACTTCCCCTCTTCTGAAAGACTGTTTTTTTTTTTTTTTTTCGTTACTGTTTCTTAACAAATTCTATCTTTACTTTTTTCAGAATGGACATATTCTTCATTTCCGCACACAATTTCTTATTTTCTAACAAAACAATTATTAGTGAGCTGTTCCAGTTTCAAAATAAATTAATCACACAGTTGTGGTAGAAATTATTAACGCGAAACACGTTTATTTAATAAAATATCATTTAAAGATTTGTATATATTTGTTATAAATTTTATCAATTTAAAATAGAAATTAATTCTTTATCAAAAGAAAAGCTCCGAAAGCTGTAAATATATTTCTTAATCGTAAAAAAAATTCAATTACAATTCTTAACTTATTGAAAATCTTACGTCATAGTTTAATTTCAGCATTAAAGAAGCAATTATTGGAAGAACATTTTTATAAATGTCAATTTATCTTTAGTTCTTTAAGTTTTCTTTTAAATGAAATTAGTTTTCTTTCAGCATTTTTTGGTTTTTCTCATTGGAAACCAGTTGAAATAATTACTATATATTTTAATTCTATGGTTGAAGAAATGTAGTATATTTTTAATTCATTGCTTGCCATTTATTTAAAAACTTATCAACAAACACTGCTTATATAACATTTTTGTTTTGTTTTATTCGTACTAATTACTATTTTTCAGACAATGAAAATCCACTGAAAACAAAGAAAATAAATTTCTGTTCGGGTTTTGAAAAACAACCAAATTTTGTGAGATTCTTTTTAATTTGGTGGAATTTTTCTTAATTTTTAATTCCATAGAATAATTAACTTTTGAAGAATCTAAAGAAAAATTTAGAAAGAATAGCTTTAGAATTTTAAAATTATAAATAGTTTTTTATAGTAAAATAAACCATAACTATATCCCCTATAATCATTAACGAAATTCATTTTTGAGTGATTTGAAACATCAAAATAAACATTTGTAATGAAAAACAATCGCCGCTTGGCATTAAATTCTGAAACATATTATCATTTGGTGTCAGTGTCATTTAGTAAAAATGTATATTTACAATTTTAAATCAGGTAAAAGCGCCCCTCCTCCCACTGCCTTTTAGATCTCGCATTATTTCTATATAGAAAATTCGACTTATTAGATATAAAGCATTCCCCATATAAATCAAGAAACAGATAAATTGTACCAATATTTCTTACCTTCATTTTGAACTCGGTCTCGTAGTCGACTCGAATGAATCCCCTCTAGTCACCCTCAGACGTGCTCTATCTACTACAACAGTTGATACTCCTACTTAACGATTGAAGCTCATGCAGTCGGTCGCGTACGTCACTACGGCGATACGATATGAATAAACGTTACGAAATACAAAATCTTTTAAGCCTCGCCCACCGACCAATGAGGAAGCTCGTCTTTACACACACGTAGACTTCTATCGATTAAGTCTAAAAGGAAATCGTTATCCGCGCGCTTTCCTGCCACAGGAAGACAACGGCTGGAAAGCCACTTTGCCGGGAGCGTCGGTGGGATATGTAGGAGTCTTATTACGGATGGATGAAGACCACTCTCTCTCCAGGGCTTTTAATGTCCGCTTTACATTTGTATAAGTGCCCATGAATCTGTCAGGATTGATCCTAAAATACCTCATCAGTGTTTTATGAGGAAGTAAAAACTAAGGCCAGCCGCAGAGAATTTATAAATTCCACGGGTTTCAGTTCGAATATTTGTCTAAAATACCTGTAAAATAAAATGAACCTAAAATTTATTAAAAATAATTTTCAGTAAGTCCAGAGACGCATGGAAAGAGAATATGCTATTACATGAAAACAAAAATTTATTACGGTAACCAAAACGAAGGAAATGTACAGTTTGTTAATATAGAAGTAAAATGTCATTCTTAAAAAAAAATCAAATATATATGTCATATATTTTTCGCATCGAAGTGTAGTAATTTTATTTTTATTTTTGATTAGCCATCTTCAGTTTCCAAACGTTTCGTCGGAAATAGTGGTTACGTTTCATTTCATTTAAATCTCTAATGTATAATTTGATGCCCATGCCTTCCACAATAAAATATTTTTAAAAATCAAATTGTGATAAACCATATTATTTTAATACCTTATATTTATTCTAATTACTGCGTGCATAAACCTTCCTAATGGAATCAAGACATACGACGATATCAGAGTACCTTTAAAATCATAGTTGTCCAAGTAATCTATTTTCTAAGTGGATAATGTCTTTTATAGTACTTTAATTTCACTTTCTTATTCCTCATATCCATGTAAAAAAACTGAGTATCTAATAAATAGAATATTTCTTCCTAAGTTTTCAATAATGGAAAGAAATGACGATTAAATATTTGGTGAACCAATGAAAAAAAAAATTTTTTTAATTTTAATGAATAATAATTGCAATAATGAAATGTACAATTACAAACTATACAAATAAAGCATTTTTTAAAAATTACAATTCACAGAAAAGACAATTAAAAAGACATTTTTTTAATCTTAAAATGGCTCATGGATAATTTTAACAATGTTTCCGCAAGTTATCATAATAAAATGTCAATATTTTGTTTCATTTTTAACTAACTCATATTATAATAAAAAAGAATTTAAAAAAATCTGTCATCGGTGCTCATTCCCACTCTTCATAGTAA
This sequence comes from Argiope aurantia, assembly GCA_026543865.1. NCBI lineage: Eukaryota > Metazoa > Arthropoda > Arachnida > Araneae > Araneidae > Argiope > Argiope aurantia. The sequence continues at coordinate 402,690 of JAPMOR010064452.1, read as the reverse complement.
ATTTGTGCTAAACTTGATCATTCTAGGACAGATGGTCTGGCTTGTATAGCATCAAAAGATAAACACATGCACACACTTGAATATGCTTTCTTCTTTATCAATTTGAGAGATTACCCATATCCAGTGTTTTAAATCATATTTGCAGAAGAGTAAATTCAAGAAATTGGATTTTTTTGTTGCTTATAAATCATAAAATAAATTATTTTAAGAGATATTAAGATAAATTAGTTTTTCTCTGGACGGTTAATATCATAGTAAGAAAGAGAAATTCATAGATATTTTTAATGGATACCAGGTAAATGACTGAGCCTTTGACAATGAAATTTGTGACAAATATGGAAGTTCTAGTAAGAAGAAAAATTTTGGCAATATCTCTGCTAGAAGCCGAGATTCATCTATACCATATCACAGCAATTATATAAGTGGAGGCGTGCACACAAGGACTGAATTCTCTCTTTGAGGTACTAACTGCAGAGGAGCTCACAAATTGTTTTTCTCTAAGAGCTGTTCTGCCATGCTCCCATTTAATTAACGATTTACTTTCTGTCAGTATGTTGTTGATTCTTGCAAATACTGGATTTATGAACCGCTCAGCTGTGTTTAGCAACCCATATTTCGAGTTTTACAGTGGAATAAAACTAACTAGTTGTACTTTATTCACCGTGCAAACACCGGTAATTGGAAAAATATTTCCTTCACAATATTTATAGCTCAAAGCAAGTTTCATTCAAGAAATTGAAGTAATTTTAGAAAGATAATGTTATCAAATACCAGCTGATAAACTTATCGACGTTTGTAATTCTATTAGTCGGCATTTATAGCAGTATCTTTAAATTCCGTTAACCAGCAGGATTATACATTTATATTAATCAACCTTAATTACGAAACTTTCATATATGTTATGCAATTTTTATGTGGCAATTCTTCAAAGTATAACATATCTTAAGAACACCCTGCAGTTATTTAAAGACCGAAATCCGGGACCTACGGCTTCGGAAATGTTTTCCACACACTCTTTGAGCTGAAAAGTCACTTTAGGAAACAATACTGATCTCATTACTCTAGTTTTCCAGCATAATATTTTAAAGGGATGTCATCCAAATCTCATTATCTTATAAAATAAGCGTTTTAATCCAAACTGTCATTAGAATAATTGTCCTCCCTAGAAATTCATTTTTAAACGCAATAAAGAAATCAAAACACTAAATTCGGATAAAAAGATCGCAAGTAATTAAATGAGCCGCAAAAATATGCATCATCATCAATCGAATGAAGGGAAACGTGGATGGGGGATTTCAACTTTATGCAAATGACTCTTTATCAACCGTAACGAGAGAAGCGGGAAGTTGCCATCAACTGTCGTGCTATAAAGAGAAATTTAATTACAGGGAAATACTTTTTTTTTTTTTTTTTTTTTTTTTTTTTGCTGCTACTAGAGGGGGGAAACGCAACCTTTTTCTTTATATATTTTTATTCTTAAAATGAAATTAATGGCAGGAGGAACGGAAATAATTCCATGGAAAACTTTTTTTAAAAAAAGTACCCTCTGGTGATAAACTGCGATGATTAAATTTTCGGAAAACGTGCTTATTAAAGGGATATAAAATTATTTACGATGGGTCTCCACGAAAGGTATCATTCGAAATTCTTTTTACGAATGAAGTGATAAAAAAAGACACTTTCTTAAAAGCCATTAAACTTTTTTACCCAAAAGCCGTCTTCAAAATAAGAAAATTTTGTAGATAAGTGAAGCGTTTGAAAAAAGAGTTTATGAGCTAATAAAGACTCCTCAGTTTGTCCCAAATATTATTTTGATATTGTTTAGAAACTGGGTATGCCATTCCAGAGTTCTAGATATTCTATTAAATAAATATTTCCCTCTAATGTTATAATATGTTGTTATTTAAAATGTTCACCTTAATTTTCAAATACCAGAAAACAAAAATGAGAGTGAAATATTTAATTTATCAATTAAATATTTCTATCAACATGATACAAATTTTATTTAAAATAAGTCCAATACACTTGATGTCCCGAAAAATCGCTTACAAATCTGAATGATGGTCAAGTATATAGAAACAAATCATTTTTTGAATAGAACATTGGATAAAAAAAGACAAGGAAATTCTTTACCCGTGAATTAAGACGAAGAGACATTGGAAAAAACTCTTAATACTTATGAGTTGCAAAAGTTTGAATGATAACGATGGTTTCGTCCTTGCCATCTAAGAACGGTTCATCTCGAAAATTACATTCATGTCGACTTAAATGAATTAAGTAAACTATCTATGTATTCGTTAATCTATTATTTAAAAAAAATTAAGAAATTCGGAACTCTAGTCCAAAGTCGTAGCATTACAATGCTTTAAGCTTTATTCCTATTACCCTTATTTTATTTTCAAAAATGTATTCTTAACTATAGAAATAATAATATGTACACAAAGAAAATGTATTCAATATCGTTGAAACAAGCGTTTATATAAACGCAGTGATTAATACAACGACGATTATTACAGTATGAAATTAGTTTATATTTAAAACAGTTTTAATTATAAACTAGAAAGCTTCACTCTCTGCTCGCTTTCTCTCGAACAAACCCGATATTGTCCGATACTATAACTGATGTCCTTAGGTTCAGTTAGCAAGTTTTTAAACTTCTCTGACCGTTCGTTCAATGTTGGCAGCTTTATCTTTCCATGCTGACAATACATGTTTACGGGTCGGCCTACTTCCGAGTCAAAACTCAAAACTTCACAATGAGAACATTCTTTGTTCAGATCTCCAATATCTAATATTGTTTCAATTTATCACATTTTGCCGTTATTGGCGCTGTTATTTTTATTTATTTTTTTAAAATATTGGCAGATTCTCGCTCGATCTTTCTTCGCATATTTTTCCCTTCATCTGATAGTGCTAAATGCTCCATTATTATTTTAAAAAACAATGCAAGGTTAATATGTGTATTGCTTAAGCATTCTGACGATTACTAGCCGTGAGACGAAAAATTTCCAATACTTGAAAAAGTTAAACAAACCGAAAAGTTATTCATTTATTAGTGTTGCCAAAGTCGAAATAACAAAAAATCATATTTTAAACTCATTTGGTGTTAATTAAAGCTTTACTTTTCCGGAGGGGGGGTTATCATCAAGTGCAATATAAATATTGACTGAGACGTAATAATATTTTTTATTAAATATTTCAAACAATACTGGCAAAAAATAAACTTCAGATTCTATCTACTAATCACAAAGAGAATAAAAAGCAATATTAACAGAAAAAAATTTTATATAATAGATAGATATCATTGAAAAATTCTTTTTTTCATTTAAGTAGCTGTAAAAGTATTTTTGCTTTGAATGAATTTCTTTGACTTTATTGGGGAGAAAATTAAAAATATTGATTAATTTTTGATTAAAAATATAATAAAAATTCTCAAATATTCTTCCTTAATGAACACCTACTACCCCAAAAGCAAATGCATGCCAAATATGATATCTCTAAATCCAATAGTCTAGGCAATAGAATGATTTCGTTTACATTACACATGTTGTGATAATGATAAGATTTTGCTTACATCATACATGTTATGACGTATAAATTACAGATAGTATCCTTCTATAAACATTATCATGTTAAACTTTAAAAAAATTAAATTGAACCCCTTAACTGTATTATTTTCCTCCATTATCTAATCAGATGACAGCCTTCGGAATATGTTATAACATGAATTAATCAACGGAACTTTTGAGATATTAATGAATAACATGTCATTTTTGTATCGAATTATAATGTAAAGGAATTACTTAATTTCAATTACTTACTTTATCTCTTTTAAAAATATAGTAATTCCATAAGCTTACCATACAAATTCAAAGGGTTAAAAACATTTATCTACAATATAAAACAAAGCAGCCATTAAGAATTGATTCTGAGAATGAAAGCCTAATCGTCTATTAAAGACATACAAGAATTAAAAATTTTAACTTCAAGAAATTATATGAAAAAAAAATCCACTATTTAATACAAAACAGCCAGGAATAAATTATTTTCAAATGAAATAACTAACTAAGTCTTCGTCGATAACATGGATTCATCAAACGTCACTTCTACGACAAAATAACAGATGACTAGTCACGAAAATAGGTCACGGTCTACATAACCTTCACCCTGACTAAGATTCACGATTACGAAGCGAATTAGATGTGTTAAGTGGACCTTAGAATTGAGCAGTAATAGGCAAGTGGAAACATTTAATGCTGGTTCACTACTACGATTAGGAACTACGATGCGCAAAGAATCGATATGAATATATGTACATAACATAGATATACTATGTTCTTTATAACTTCTTAATAAATAAATGTCATTATTTTAACGCAGTATATTTGCCAAAGACATCCAATAACTTTAATGCAAACGATTTTAATTATTCATTTATAATATTAAATTTTCTACGGTATCAAACGATTATTTTACTTATATATATATCCCTTTGATTGCTAGCTGTTCTTAAATTGAATCGCTTCGCATGAGCGGCTTAAGGAAGGCAATAACGATCGCTGCAGACTGAACTGATAGCTTGCACCGGATGCATATATACGCCTACAGCAATCAAAGGGTTAATGATATCAATTTATCATATTTTTCTATTAATTTCTGGAATTTTCAAAAAATATTTTATATTTTATAACATACTTTCAATAACAGACTTTCATTGTTGCATCAAATTTTTAATCACGTGATTTTCTTCTATTGCTGAAAGCTAAGGAAACTAGATTGAGCTAATTCCAAGCAGTTCCTCAGAAAGTTAAAGTAAGTAGTAAAACAGTAAAAGTAAAGCAGTATCAGAAAGTTAAACTGCATTACAACACGGGAAAGACAAAAGGCGATTCGAAATAATATACTCGAACATTTAATTTGTAATGTTACTGCGATATCGTGGGACTCGATTCCATTAGGATCAAGTCCATACGTAGAATTAACAGAACAGATATAAAACTAATAAAATAACATAACTGTAAAGTCTATGAGAATTTGATATTTAAAAATACTTTTTTGATGGATTCATTACTTATGCATAAAAGATTTAACCGAAATTAAACACAACCAAATATTTGAAGCGAATCCATTAAACGCATGAAATAAAGACCAGCGTAAGTGGGCTCCCCAAAACTTTCTCACAAACTCTCCAATAAACCTGTAGTGCCAGAGAATGCCTTACATGTCATTGGAGTACAATAGTTACGAAATATAAACTTTTGGCGTACATTTAATATTTTTACTGAATTTATCGTGTCATCTTCGACGAGATTTTTGGCGATTAATCTCTGGCATGGAGTTAATAGTATCCAAAAATCGAATTTGTGCTTTAGATGCGTTTTTCTCAACAAAGGAGCAAAGATTTGACAACAAACTGCGTTTCTAGTCACAAAAACTCATATCGAATTTGATATACTTAAGATGCACATACACACTTGAAACTTCGAAAATCGTTCAAAATATCGAATATTTTTTTTATACTTCAAAATGTTCTCCGATTCTTTGGCTTTCAAACGATACCAAGATGCTGTCAATATTCGGAATATTTCTCCAGTTGCAATTATTTTTCTGGAGGTACTTTCACTAAAAACTCTGATTTCAGTTTTTTTTTTTTTAACTCATTTCATGAAAAATATTTTTCAATTATGTTGCTTCATTCAAAAAATCATAACTCAACAAGAAATTAACCAAATACAATTATTTATATATCAATATAATCTGTATGGAACAGTGGATGTTTTGTGCCTCAATCAAAGTTATATTTATAGAAATAAATTTTTAATAGCTGTTTAAAAATTAAAATTACAGAAAAAATCTCGCTTTTTCTATTCATCGTTGATGAAAAAATTGTTAAAAAAAACTATATATTTTTATAACTTGATTGAGGCAGACAACATGAAGACTAATATTAGGCATAATTTCTAACTAGAATTGTGTGTCTGTACAAATTAGAATGTAAGATATGTTTAAAAAATGCTAATTAAATATTATTTAATTAATTAATAACTAGTGTAATATGTTTTCTGTCACTGAAATGAGTTTAAACATATATTAGTGACCTACTGTGAAAAAACTGGATTTTTAAAGTTAAAATTTTTAAAAAAAATCTTTTACTGTGAACGTACACCTTAAGCCATTGCCCTTTTGAATTATCTCGATTTTGATAGTACAAACTGACAGACAATCAACGCGAGGTTGGATTTGGCTCAAAATTTGACAGATGTCTACAACATAGATGTTAAATCTGTATACCGAATTTTATCTATCTAGCTCTCTTCGTTTTGCAGTTATCGTGTAGACTTATGTTCGGACAGCAAGATAGAAGAAATACCTCAAAACATATTTTACTCAAAATTTGATAGAAATCTGCAAATTTGATGTAGAGATCGTATTCCAAATTTTAGATGTCTAGCTAAAAGTGTCAATGAGTTATCTTCGTCAAAGCCAGGCGGACATTTTCCAAAAAATGTGTGTTTCGAACTCAGGAAGGTCTAAAACGTGGTGATACGTCAAAGTCTCAAGTTCGAATTTTTTGACGATTACTATACTTTCTCTATACTAAATATACAAAAAGATAAAAGTTTTTTTTTAGCGACGTTTGCTACCATGTGATTGCTTTAAATAAATTAAGAAATTATAATCTTATTTTCCATGACAATTGGCTGAATCTTTTTTTTAAATTGCATTATATATCACTGGCAAATGAACACTTTATAAATACGTCATATATTATTATTTCAGGGCAATTTCAAACCATGGAAACATCTAAAACTTCAAAGGTGTTACGCGTCAACAGTAATGTTTTAAAATTATTTTTTAACTATTTCTTTTCTAAAAAATTTATTACTAACTTCAATGCACTCGATCGACTCGACTGCCCTCGTATTCTACTAGCATAACGGATTTCAAAATCAAAATGGTAAATTATTGCAGGCGGAAAATTTCATTTTAAACGCTACTTCCTGCCAACAGAAAGTTAGAAATGCTACGCAATTTTATCATTATTAAAAACTCAGCTGAACCGTTATTGATTTCAAAAAATAATAACAAATACATGCACATAACAATATTTTGTCTCTTAATGATAGCTAAAGTAATATCATTATTTGAGAAAAAAGTTATTCAGTTGAAAATAATAGGGAAAAAAATTAAAGAATGAGTACCATAAATTACTTCTTGCTTAACATTACATATTCATTTGAAGGGCCAATGCCCATGCACTTTTTCTCAACTTGAATATAAAATATCTGAATTTAGCTTAGAACATTTTAAATCTGAATACAGAAGTCGCTTGAAATAACGCCACGACTTTTTACTTTAAAACTTATTTAAGACAATTTCAAAAAGCTCGAAAGCAGGCAATTTTTATTAAAACAATAAATTTTAAAATTTTTCAAAGAAAAAATAAAAAGCAAAAAAAAAAAAAAAACAAAGCAAATAAAAAAAAAAAAAAAAAAAAAAAAAAAAAAAAAACTTTTCTGAACAGAGGTAAATTGCTATGATAATTCAAAATAAGTCTTATTAAGGCTACACGGTACCTAATTTTTTTTAATTTTAATGTTTAAAATTCTATTTTACTTTTATTAATACAAAATAGTGCTCTATAACTCTGCCCTAAAAATTTGTTTGAAATAATTTAAATTTTTAAAAAAATTTTGAGCTTTATTTAAAACCTTAAGGCTTCTGACTTTGGACCTTTTTAAAAAAATTACTACACACATTAAAGTTCATTCCATAATAAGTTTTATAAAACATATATTTCTGAACATTCGCAAAAAATTTCACACCCCTACCTCCATTTTTAAGAAAGCCTTAGGCTTTCGAAATGTAGCATATAAGCAAAAACATAACACGGAGAAAAATGCGTTTAGAGTTTTTATTCATCTAAATCATAATATAAAATCTATCCAATTTGTCTGTAACTTTTACAAAATGTGATTCAAGTTCTTAAAAATCACAAATCTTTATCATAACACCTTTAAAAAAATTAATACGCATATCAAAATTGATTAAATATATATTTCTGCTATTCTGCTTGATCGATGCAGTTGTAACTTTTCAACATTTACTACAAATGATCCTATGGAGAGTCTCATATTTTTTGGGGGGTTTTTTCATGCGCCGAATACATCGCTCTAATAGCTCATTTGATGCAAGCCTTTGGTGAATTGGCAATAGTTTTGTCAAATGAGCTTTTACAGGTGTTAGAATCTGAAAAGTAGGAGTGGCAACATTGTTTACTCTCCTGTCATGCATCAAAAATTCTTCAATAACTTAATAAAAAATAAAGCTACAGCTCTAAAATTTTGCAGGCACATTTAGAAAGACTCAATTTATCATACCAGCCAATAAAAAATATCGACTTTTTTTAATGATTTTTCAAGTACTGTGACGGCTTCAAGAAATTATATTTATATTTGCATCTAATTCTTAATTAACAATCAAGTGTTTATTATCTTTTCGGTTCTTTTAAAGTTCGTGTAACAAGTGTACAACTTAACAAAAAAAAGCTTCAAGATTATAGCAGAACTATTCCACTTGATTGCATAGATTACTTCCCAATGCAATCAAGCAAAAAAAAAAAAAAAAACACTCAAAGGGCACATTAAAGTAGATTTCAATCAATCAACGTGAAGAAATGAGTCAATTTTCAAAAGACTCAGAATAAACTTATATTTAGATATGGTAGCTTACAAGAATTAAAATGACACCTGCCATTTGCACGTCTATTAGCTATTCAAAATCCACTCAAATTACTGCAATATGTCTGGTCTTATTTATGACGACAAGGATTCAAGTTTTGTACTCATCCATATTTGCTGGTAAGGGTGCCATAACATTAAATAATCATATGCATATACAGTCCAGTCGAATGGTAGTTTTTGCTGTAAAAATTACAAAACAGAAATTTTATGGGTTTAATTTCTTGAGTTGGTTATCCAAATAGGCCTCTTAAATTTAGCACTGAATGTGTTATCGAATGTGTGAGAGAAGGAGTGAAATTTAAACATAAGCTTTAAACAAAAGCTATTAACCTGAGAGAACACTTAAAATTAAAAAAAGCGTAAGTATTAAAAAGACTATAAAGAAACTATAAAATGTAATGATAACTGAATCAGTTCATGAGCAAATTTAAAAACGCTCAAATTTGGATTTTCATATTTTTATTATTATTTTATTGAGAAAATATTTAAAAATCATCTTAGGAACATGATATAAAGTAAGAAATAACATTAAATTTTCAGGTCAAAATCTTCATTAATTTTTTTTAAATTCGAGTTTGTTGGAAATATTAAGAACATCGAAAAATACCCTAAGTGCTTTTCTGTCTGTCAGAATTCCAGAAAATTAAAAAACTATTCTAAATGTGTTATTCTATGATTTCCAATGATACCATAATGGTCTATTCTGATGAAAAAAATGTCGAAAATTCAGTTTGAAATTAACATTTTGTCTTAATTCTTAAACCTGAATTCTTTTTCTTATGATTGTTATGCTCATAATCACCATTATAATCGTTATGCTCAATCGCCATTAAGATTTTTTTATTTCACAAATTTAAATTTTATTACTTTTTTTTCTAAAAGTATGATATCATTTGAAAGCATAAAATAATACATTTAGAATAGGAATTTTTTTTTTCTTTCTGCGCAAATTCTGACTAATAGAAAAGTGCTTAGTAGGCATTTTCAAAAAATTGTTTTTTTTAACAAAGTCGAATTTTTTAAAAAATTATAAAATAATACAATAATAATTTTAAAATACTACTAGATATTTCTATCCATATATCATATTCTTAAATGAAATTACAAATATTCTCACAATTTTTTAAAATATTTTCTTAATTTGCATGTTTTTTTAATTTAATCTTGACTTAATTAAGCTATCATTACACTTTAGAACTCAATTTTTAGATCTTTTTAATACCTACAACTACTTAGTAGCCTTAACCTTAAACTTATCTCGAATTAATAGTTTTTCATTTAATACCCAAGAAACAGGTATTAAAACTTTTAACCTCCTTCGCCCTTTTATCCAGTAACGTATCCGGCTATAAACTTAGAGACCTGTTTTAGATCGCCAGCTTAACAGTTTAAACTAATTACTGCTATGTATTTGTCATTTCCTTTTTTTTCATGACAATTTGATAGGATTAAATAATCACTTAATCCTTTTTTAGGTCATTAGACGACATCCGCTTGGCTTGTTTGTTTCTGATCATTCCTTTGCGATTTTTTTAATGTTGTTGTTGTCGTTGTTACCAAGCAAAACTTTTACAAAACTTTTTTGCACCCAAGGATAATGAACTTATTATTAGGCGCAACTGATACACAAAGGCATATTTTCTATGTTTCAGATACTAAAATAGAGGGGAGATTCTAACAATAAACTAATGCTGAATTAATGCTAAAAAACAATGCTAATCAAACAGAACATGGCTCACCGTTAACTGCATATGTTATTCAAAGGAAAAATTAGCTTCAATGATTGGAACAGAATTTTTCTAAGAGAAATTTTACCATGTAAAGCAATTATCTGAAAATATACACCCACTGGATTATCAAGAAAAATCACCATCAAATTATCACACATGCAAATGTAAAAAGCTACAAAGACTTTCAGATGAATTTTTTTAGCTAGTTAGAGTGGTCTCACCAAAACTTTTTTGCATACTTTCTAATATAAGTGCTTTCCCAGAGAGTGCCCTGCATGGCATTGGCGTAGAATAGTTACGAAATATTAACCGTTGTGAATTTAGCATTCATACAGATTATATCGTGCGATCCTAGGCGCGGGTTTTAGCTATTAATCTCTGTCATACAGCTAATGGCAACCAAAAATCAACTTTTTGATTTAGATCGATTTCCCAACTGATTGAAACAAAAATTTGAGACAAAACTACACTTCCAATTACAAAAATCCCATACCAAATATGACATACTTATTTATCTAGCTCAAAATGTTTTTGACTTATCGTTGTCACAGACGCACATTTTCCAAAATTGTATTTTTCGAACTCATTAAGGTATGAAACGTCGGAGATTCGGCAAAATCTCGACTTCGAATTTTTTGACGATTACAGTACTTCCTTATGTATAGGAAGAAGTACAAATACAAGAGCAAAATTTAGTTGCGAAATAATGAATTTAACTCATTACCAACGTGAGTGAATCTAACACATTCTCAAACAATTAGAGGATACAATTTTGTATCCTAATTAGAAGTTTACGGCCCCCTTTAATTCCATTACTTTTCGTGCAAATCTTTCATTTCCTCTTCCTCTCATTCTTCATTATCCCTTTTCTCTCGCTTTATTAATATGTCAACCTAAAGGACAAAGGTAAAATGAGAAATATTTTTGGTGTTTCCCCACTAGTGGAACCTCTAGCGCCACAAAGTTGAAATATTGGAGTTATTTCATTTTGGCACCAACATTCGTCACTGAGAAACATATAGCTATCATGATTAGGCGGGTTCTGTCAACAATTCGATTAACGAAAAAAGCATCATCAAATACTTTAAAAGAGGTAATAGATAATATGAGCTGGCGGAAATGTTCTCCCCTTCACTTTTTCGGACATTTATATGAAACGAAGCGTTTTGAATTTAGCCTCATAATAGAATGTAACGAAATCTCATCCACTTGATATATGGTAGAGGGAGTTTAACAAGCTCTATAGGAATAATCCCGTGCTTTGAATTTGTAATGCACAGATAGCTTCATCGAAGAAAAACAATTTGTCAGATAATTCAGTCGATTGCTGTACAGATGCTAGATCAATGAGCCCCGACATGGCGGCAAATGTGGCGACTTTGGAAACAAAATGGAAAATTTTAGAATCTTCAGGAATTTTGGCGATAAGTCCATTCGGATGCGATTTAAAGTAATCTTTCGAGAACCTTCTCTCCCTTGCCTTGGGAACAATAAAAGGCCGCGAGACCAAACTGGAGTCAGTTATTTGAGTTCAGTTCAAGTTATTAGTTCTTTCTCTCTGAGTACTTGTGCTACTTATCATTACAGTGCTGCTTGCATTCTGTTAATTGTTGGAAGTCTGCTGTTTAGTGTTTGTATACGTCTCAGCTGTGTTTTGTCCCATTTGCCTTCGTATTAATAAACGTCGTTATTTCTTATTGAGGCCTGTTGATTGTGTCACCATACACCACTACAGCGAACACGCCGATTTTATGGAATTTTGTGGAGAACTTTCCTTTTTTTTTTTTTTTTTTTTTTTTCTTCCTGTGGAGAAAGTCCAACAAATCCCATAACGAATAACCACGTGTTATTCCACAAGACAACAAGAAGTGCATAGCAGCAAAACACAGTCAAAGCGTATATAAAGATAACACATTCAAAAATTAACTATTTGTTTTTGCACACAGGCAAAAAACAAATAGTTATTAACTAATCGCAACCGAACAATAATGCTCCAGATGCGCTAGAGAACTCAAACAACACTCCAGACAAATAATTCACTCAACTGACGCGCTTTATTTCTCTAACATTTACATAAATTTTCTGACAGAGTATAAAATTTTCTAGAAAAATTGTGGAATCTTGAGTCCTAACTGAGATATTGCCAAAAATCCAGCATTTTCTAAAAGTTTAATTTTTGTCGTCAAAATCACCAAGTCGCAAAACGGTCGCTAACTTTGTCGGAAATGTTGGAAGTTATTGCCCTGGTATCTGCTCACTAACCATTAAGAATATCTGTAAATCTACCTTCTTTAATATGAGATTAATTGTGCAACGAAATATTATTACTGTTTCGTAACAACAGTGAACAAACCTAAGTTTGTATTTTGGCTTACTGATAGGTTTCAAATGATTAAAATATTCAAATTCATACACCAAATTTCATACATGTAGCTTGTTATTTTTTTAGTTATGTTTAAATACACAGAGCAAACAGCTGTTTACTTTTCGACAGATTTAATTCGAAATTAAATAGGAATCTAGAATTCCAGAATAAGGATCTAATACAAATTCAACTTTTAAATTTGTTGCATTCTTAAGTTGCCACGATCATACACACAAGAATCAATCTATCCATCCTCAGATTACGTCCAAACTTTGAAATTGGTCAATAATTCCAATAATAAAACTTATAATGCCCTATCTTTCCCATCTGCTTCGTTCGTTAATGAGTTATCGTATTCATATACTGACATCCAGAATTAATTCTAAAAATTTCGCTCTCTGATTCAAGATTGAAAACATCAAGATTCCCCAAAATCTCAAGATCAAATATTCTTTAACGATAACAATACTTTGAATATTTTTGAGTATATGAAATTATCCATATGTGTCTACTGTATCTTTAAAGGAAAGGGGAATAACTTCTTTACTCCTTCGACATTTTCTCTTCGATCAATTCATCAACTGTGAATGATTCCGAAATCATGGTATCGATGACACAATTCCAATATTCTCCGAAAATGATAGTGAAAATCAATAGAAAAAACGATGTAAAATCGACATTTAAGGTCCGTTGTTTCGTACATACGAAATAATTAATACGTGAATCGGAACTGTGATGAAACGATGTATATAAATAAGAATAATTAAACTGTGTTTTACTGTATATCGCATCGTCATAAACACATTTATTGTTTAATATATAACTATTTTACGGATATCTGCAAAATATACAACAAATATCTATAGTTATGACTAACTACATTGGTGGCCAATTAGATCGCCGGGGTACTGGTTGTGTTTGACTTTTATTAAATTTCTAATGCATAACTTGATGCTCGCAATAAAAAGAGAAGTCAACCTAATAAAGTCGACTCTTACGATATTGTAGTGTCATTAAAACCTAAATCAGTTATTTATTTCAAACAGAGTTTTGTCTTCTACAGTACAATAATACAATTTCACTTTCTGATTAATAATTAATCGAATCATTCTTTCTTAATTTTCAACAACGGTAGAAAATCAAAAGACTAAATATTTAATAAAAAATTTAAATGCTTTGAATTTTATTGCAATAATAAAAGGTATGGTTGAAAATTATGCAAAAATATTTTTTTTAAATGCTGAAATTCAGGGATACACAACAATTATATTAATATCAGTAAAAGGACATTTTTTAAAAAACTTTAAAATGGCGTAAAAGTCAAATTCGAACTATAATATTTTCAGAAATTACAGAGAAAAAGGATAAAAAAATTGTTTGATTTTAATTAAAAATTCTAACTTGATCTAAATTAATCTAATTAATTAAAATTATGATTAATATTCAACAAAACAGTTTCGAAGAGCACATTCTCGCTTTCTAAAATATATTTGTACCAAATTTATTAACCCAAGCCAAATTATCAATCCTGTACAACGCCGGATACATACAGATATATTTTCTTTGTTGGTTGAATTTTTTTTACACAGTTTTCCAGCTTTGGCTTCATTACTTCAATTAAGAATAGCTGTTTTTGAACAAAATATAAAAATTAATATTTTCGCTTTTTACCATTCGTTTATGCGAAAAGTTACAAATCGCTGATTTCGTAAACTGAAGCAATAGTGACAAGCAATTTAGACAGTATTAAAAAGATTGATTAATGTGTACCAAATAAACAATAAATATGCAAATGAATCCAGCATTACATTATTTTGCCTCTGTTGACAGCCATGCCGAATTATTTAAAGCGCATATAATAAATGTTCGAATAAACTTCACAGATTTGGTGCCTCCAGACGAAATATAATTAATCTTACTCATTCTGACAAGCTGTAAAATTTTAACTTAGTTAAGTGAAAATGCTGTTGCTTTGTTCCGTTAAATAATTTGGAGCGTAATTATTTTACAATTAAAGTAAAACACTAAAATCCTTATTTCAATTTATTCACATAAAACAATTTAAAATATTAACAGTATATTTTAACTTTCACTTTATTTTCTCGTATATGAATTCTATTTTAATTCATCATACTTTTATTTCATTTTACTACTTCTGATTTATCTTCTTTAAATCTTTTATTAATCTATCATCAAAACAATCGATTTTGAGGCTATATGCATATATATACAATTACTAGCGCCTTTAACGACCAGCTGGTTATACTTAATTTCAGTTAAATCAATTAAATAAAACTTCATTCCATGGTTCTGTCAAACATTCAAGCCCTCTTATTTTAATAATCTTACATATATTCTATTCAATGCGTATATGAACCTTTCTAGTGAAGACCAGTTCCATGACATCATAGCGCAACTAGTATGTCAGGTTCAGTTATCTTCAAAATTTGGAGATAGTGTAACTTCACTTTTTCATTCGTCCTGTAAACTACAAAAATATTAAGCAGTACCTTTTTTCAGTTTTCAATAATGGAAAAAAAATGATGTGATCAAAAATATTTGATGAAACAAAGAAAACAATTTCGCTTTCATTTACAACAATGAAAATATTTTTGTGAAATATACTTAAAAATATGTTTGGAAGTTAATTAAATCTGTACTCAAGAATTTTACAGCAACTAAACTGGCT
The DNA here is from genome assembly GCA_026543865.1 of Argiope aurantia. Lineage (NCBI taxonomy): Eukaryota > Metazoa > Arthropoda > Arachnida > Araneae > Araneidae > Argiope > Argiope aurantia. The sequence continues at coordinate 387,162 of JAPMOR010064452.1, read as the reverse complement.
TCATCGAAAAAATAAATCTTTTAAATTTTAAAACGATTCAAAAATCATTTTTGTGAGGGAATATTTGCAAAAACATTGTGAAGAAAAATAAAATTTAACTTTCTTCTTATTATTTAAAATTTTAAAAATTTCAAAAAATGCTCCGAGATGCACAGTTTTACTCTCCATAATATATCTAGAAGAAATTCGGTATTTCTAAGTCAAACAGTTTGGCCTGTAGAGCACCAAAGCACACACAAACATATTATGCGTAAAGAATAGTGTCTGTCAAAAATTCGAATTCAAGCTAGAAAATAAAACTTAGAAAATTATTTTAGCATCAAAATCATAGATCTAAATAAAATTTTGGACCAGCCCCATTTACTACAAATCTCTCTGTTAACCCCCATTTATATAAGCATTTATTAAAAACGTAATGAACTAAGTATAGGAAATTTAGTATATTGTAACCTATAATTTATTATTAAAATTATAGATCAGAGCCAAATTTTGAAGCCAGACGATCAACGGGTAAATTATTTTCATTATAGATGAAGCTAAGCGCAAAATGTATCATAAAGTAACAATATATGAAATTTGAAGAGAGAACATTCCAGCTAATTCATTTCTCAGTTCTCTAATTATTCGATCAAAAACTTCACTTGTTATAAAACAAAACAAAATTCCAGTTTTCTAACCAGAGGGCTAAGACAGATTCCATTTGTCTGAAAACCAGTGGAAGTGGTCCATACATAGTGGAAGTGGTTCCTCGCATACTCTCTAATAAATAAAGGTACTTGGGTATTATTGGTACTTATTATTGTATTATGCCATTGACGAACTATTAGCTGCAAGAGAATCTATTAAGGTGTGATTTTTGCAAATTAATCTATATGATGCAGTTAATACTCAAATACCAGAAAACTGAACGGGTTTTCAGGACACTTTTTTCCGACCGATTAAAACTAAAATCTGACAAAAATTACAATTATAGACATAAAATCTTACACCAAATTTCATATATTTAAGTCCTTGCGTCTTCGAGTTATCGCGTTTGTATTTTTTTATGAAAGTACAGATCGACAGACGCTCAACACCCTGACGGATTTAGTTCATAATTTGATAAGGATCACTTTTTACGTGTTAAATCCGCATATCAAATTTTATCCATCTACTATCTCCGTTCTGTAGTTATCGTGTTAATTTACATTCAGACAGCCGAACAGGACGATAGAAATCTAAAAATTTAGTGTATCAAATTTCATCCGTCTAGCTCAAAACATTTTTGAGTTATAAAGTTCAAACAGACAGGCATAATTTAAAAAAATGTGTTTTTCGGATTCAGAAACGTGGTGATTCGTCAAAATTTTGAGTTCGGATTTTTTATTGACGATTACGATATTTCACTTTTATATTTTGTGTACGAGAAAGTAAAAAACGAGTATATTGTTACAAACCTGTAATGTTGCTTCCCAGCACGGTTAGTTCTATCACCGGAAAGACAGATTTACAATCATCTGTATTGGATGCTGCTCGGGTGCCGAGCCAGTAATCCCAGAGCTTGGCGACCAAATAATGCTGGAAACTTCGAGAATTTTAATGATCCATGCAATACAAACTGAGATACGCCAGATTGGCCCAGAAGGTTCCCGGCCCGCCTCCCGCCACGTCAGTCTCAAGCTGCAGTGAATTGAATCGTAGTCGGAATCGTGGACAAGTAACGAGTCGTCGAGAGGATAACGAAGCAATGATGGAATGGTCCAGTGTTGTGTGGAGCTTAAGCGAGTGCTGAACTGATGTGTGCCTAGTCCAGTTGTCTATTACAAAAGCAGCATCCTGTCGTATGTGGAGTAACCAGTCGTGTGGTAGTGAGTCGGCAGTTGGATACAGCTAAAGCGAGGAGTCAGTGGAGAATTTTAGCCGTTTGGAAAGACCGTACAGCGAAACTCCGAGGATCTCCTCTCCTGCTGGATTCTGTCTAGCCGCTTCGTGTGCTGTGGTCGATTACTACTTGTGGGCTACTTTTTGCTGTAGTGTGTTGTCCAGTGTTCGTCTCGGTTGTGTATTTGTCGTCTTGTATTAGTGTCTTGGTGTTAAATAAACGTCTTTGTTGTTTTCTACTGAGGCCTTCTGATTGTTTTCACACCATACACCCACTACAGACGAACCCGATGACTTTACGGACTTACTAGTACAGTCGGAAGTTAAGTAACAGTATATTTTGGATGCTTCCTTCTCGACCATCTAGATCCAAAGTTCGATAAATATTTACAATTATGGTGTAAAGATATTCACCAATTTTTCCCCCCAAGTATTTAAGAATTTGAGTAATGTCAAGCACATATGGTAGTGACTAAAACTGTGGAAACTTTTTGGGTGAAAAGAAGTTTGGTGAAAAGCTATATATCATTTTAATGATAATTTAACCAAAAATTTAATTCAAACTATGTTCACATAGCATTAATTTTTAAAAGTTATAGCGGAACAAGCAGAAGAAAGAAGATTACTTTGCTTCAGTTAATAAGACATAGATTTTCTTCTTTTCAATGTAGCCAATGAGCAAGAGATTTCGGAATTACCAATAAAGTGGCATTTTATTACCAATAAAGTTCAGCCGTGTTTTGGAGCTTAGAGAAGATAGTTTCTTCGTGCTTTTTGTGACTGATATCAAGTTAATCACTTTTTTTTTTTATCGTGTGAGAACATGATGTTGTTTTGGTTAGGGGATTTTGAAGATCGAAATCGCGTAGGCAATGAATAAAGAATAAATGGCAATTTTCGTCATCATCTTTTAATCGCATATATATATATTCTTTTTACCTGCTTTTACCAGTATTGCATTATTATTACGTATGCTTCTTTGAGAGAAAGTGCGTTTTTAAAAGGTTGACGTAGAACTATGACATCATAGCTGTTATTTCATATATATATATATATATATATATATATATATATATATATATATATATATATATAGAGAGAGAGAGAGAGAGAGAGAGAGAGAAGTCTCGTGATTGTTTAAAACCGGTTTAAACTGTTAATGACTGAAATTAATTAAGACAAATAATGACTTAAAAAATAATAATGTTCTCACATGATAACTTAAAATTTGTGATCGTAGATTTAATTTAAATTTTTTTTTCTGTATTCTTCCATTTTGTGAATCATTAAAATGTAAAAAAAATAAGAGAAATGGCACAAAGAGTTCACAAGTCGCCCCAAAAAGCGATGCAAAGTTTTACTATTGCATGAGAAAAGCTTTAAAGTGAAATAAAACGAAAATTGATGGTGATCTAACTTAAAGTATTATTTCTAAACTTTTCGAAAGAGTATAAGAAAGCACAATAATTACAAAACCAAACTGGCAAAATCAGGAAAAGGAGCACAACAGCAAATGAAGATTAATTAATTAAAAGAACTGTGTTTAAATGTTAAGAGAAATTAATGTGGGAGCATACAAAATGCAGAGTGAATTGAGTGCGAAGACTATTAGACACAGGAATCTGGTCTAAAAGTAGGAATTCCACGAAAAAACCCCGCCATTTTTAAATCCGAAACAAAGACTGAAAAGATTACCTTTTCAAGCTTTGTTTTGCCGCAGTTAACATAGGTAAAACTTTCACGTTAACTGCACAGCAAAATATTAGAACTGTCTTAATTTGAGTAATGCCATCAAAATCTTACTATGTAGAAGCGATGTCATAAAATATTTAAGGAGAATAACTGGAGAATATTTTCATCTTGATTGCATTATACCAACTGTTAAACACCCAATTAATACTATGATCTGGGGATGTAAACCAGCAACAAGTGTAGGCAGGATTTGTAATTAATAAGAATATTAATGTCCTAAAATACATAAAAGAAATACTCATTCCAAAACTGTTTGGTTTTCACATGATTTTTCCCAGATAAAGAAGAGTTTATATTTCAAACAGATTCAACTCCACATCGTGTTGCCGCTGTTTGTAAATACTGATTTCAAAACTATTGCATTTCACTAAGAAAGTGATGAGGAAAGAGCCCAGACCTAACTCATATCAAAAATATATGGAGCTCATATCAACTCATATCAAAAATAAAGAAATGTATTATACAAGCAAAGAAATAATAAAACTCATTTAATACTTAAGCAATACTATAGTAGTAACAGGTGAAGAACTAAAAGCATTAGTGAACTCTATGGATCAGCGTTGTAAGGCATAACTGACGCTAAAGGTTACCCAACTAAGTATTAATTACCATAATTGAGAATTATTGTACGTCAATATTTTCTATGATCCATTTTTCTTCCTTATAACTATTGTTTCTTTATGTAAAGATCATTATAAAAAATATTTTATTCATTTAAGTTTCCACAATTTTGGAAACTAGTATACATGAATATACAAACCGACGAACTGTTGACAGATTACGTAACTATTTTGAAAATAATAGCATATTAAGTCTCTTTGTACTAGCTCTTTATGTTTTTCAGTTAGTGTGGATTACTCGCATACGGAAAAACAGATTTCCTTTATTTCGTTTAAAAAATATGGTAGAAAATTTTTATTTATCGTAGGAACTGGAATATTTTTTCTGGCAATTTTAGGAAACAAAGCAAGAGAAACTGCAAGTTGTATTCGAATTTCTAACTCTGAACTCAATAGACAATAGAATGATCCCGTAAGATATTCACTACTTAGTTTTAAGAGATGTTGTGAGAAAATTGCAAATATATTACACAAGGATTGTAAGACAGCAAATAAAAGAACGAAATTCCAAAATAAAAGAGCATTCTCCGAATACTTTATAAGAGTTTAAAAGTGAAAAATTAAATAAGAATTTTATAACCTATTGTTCTGATTACAAAATTTCAATTAAATTATCATTGCAAGTTATTTAACAAGAAGAATCTCAATTTAATTATCTGAAAAATTATTGTCTCATTCGCAAAATTCTAGAAATTTATTATAGAATTTTTCAATATCAGAGCAGGACACTTCTAAGGTAAACATATTCCACACACAGCGTCAACTTCAAACTCTTTCCCACAAATGTATCCTTCGCACGATACAAAGAAACTTTAAGATACAAAGAAACAAATAAGAAGAACTTGGCATCGACAACACGCTAGACTGACCATCATCCCTTTTGTTTTCCATCCATTTATTTCATCCCTGACGGAAACAGCAGCTTCCTGGCACCTTCCCAATACAACAGATCATTCATCTCCAACATTTGGCGAGAACACGAAGAGGCCAATGACATTCCTGCGAGGCGCCTAATTTCTTAGCGTCAACTGTCTGACCCGCATTTTTAGTCTTCCGGATACAATGGAAGATTTGGAAATTCATGTTGTATTACTGAGGTTCTTAACCGCGAACCTCCTTTTATGCTCTCACGGTTTAGAAGTGAAACCATTAAATTTTCTCAGATAGAAATACATATGTATAAGCAATTTATACAGATTATTTAACATAATTTATTTTCACAAAAATCAATGAAAACTTATTAAAAATTAATGCAATCAGCTTTAAAATAAAATTAGATAATACCGTGTTTTAATATATATTATTTTGAAAATTTAATTTTTTGATGAGATGCATTTTACTAGTACGTTTTGATTAGATTGATATCCTATTTAAATGGGTAATTAGAGCTTTTGGCGATCAACTTTTTGTCTATGATTTAATAGCATTCATTTACTAATATCAACTAATTTTCATAAATACATCTTATAATGGCAAATGAAAATACTATTTACAGTTATACTTGCAAAATATATACACAGCATTCTGATAGATTAGATATACTTACAAAGTGATAAAATTAACCAATATATAAATTGGCGAAATCGATTCTGTTGAGATTGAGGGTTCGATCAAAGTTTTATCTTGCAATATCTAATGAAAATGGTGTTTCATGAGAGGGAGGAGACTACCAATGACGTATTAAAATACCATAAGCTAACAAGTGAAATAATTGACAAATCGACGAAATCGGTACAACGGTTGAGGAAGAGGAACTCTGTCATATTTTTTTTCTCCCATAGTATGTACAGTAAAGTAGCGATTTTGGCTTTTTTTTTCCCCAAAAAAAAATGGGTTTTGTGGAGAATTATGAGCTTTTCTAGGGAATAAAAATTGATGAAATCGGACAAACAGTTGGATTTGCAAGCCTAGTTCTTTGATTTTCGCTAATTATTTTAAATCCATTGATTTTTGAAGATACACAAACGATATTATAGTATGGACTCGGTATTTTTCAAATGTGTTCAAATGACAAAATCAACACTCCTCTCTCCTAATTTCCACATTCCGACAGGCCCTGGCAAATTTAACGTGCCTGGTGGGTCTTAGATAAAATCGAATCTCGAACTAGTAATAAGCATCTAATCCAGAAGCCAAAAATTTAACCCCAAAAACTGCGGTCTATAAATTTTGGAATAATGGATCTGATATTTAAAAAATATTAAAAACTAATGGAATGTTGAGAAGAAAAAATTCAGAAAGGTTTTCCAAATATGCTTTTAAAAATTGAGATACATTAGTATTAAGATAGAATTTTCAAATTTCCCTTCGTCCAAATTTACATCAATATTCTTTCTCATTGATATCAGTTAATAAGAAATTTTCCAAAAAGATTAAAAAATAGCATTCAATCAATAAGTAAATAACAATAGAGACTGCCTCAAATTCATTGCGGAAATGGGAGTAAGAGATCTGTAAATGACAGTAAATGCATCATTTTGTTAAAAGAAGAAAAAAATAATTTTCTACCTCTAACTATGAATCAGTAACTATACTTAAATTTAACTACTCCTAAGAGACTAGCGGGAGTGGTTTCCCCAAAGCTTTCTCAAATATTCTCTAATAAACTTATCATGCCAAAGAATGCGTTGGCATGGCGAAAATGGCATTGGCGTACAATAGTTACATAATACTAACCATTGGCTTCCATTCAGCATTTTTACTAAACTTCTCATGTCTTCTTTGGCTGATTATTTGGAGATTAATCCCAGCACGCGTTAATACTATCCAAAATCAAAAATTTGAGTTATAGACAAGTTTTTCACAACCGAACGATACAAAAATTTGACACAAAATCGCACTTGCAGTCACAAAATCCCATACCTAATTTGATATATTTGTCATCGCGTTTTTGAATTCTCCCGTTTGCATGTTTATGAAATTACAGACCGACAGACAGTCAAACTTTTGTTGAATTTGTCTCAAGATTTGATGGGTGTCTACACTATAGATATTAAATCTGTGTACCAAATCTTATTTATCTAGCTCTCTTCGTTTTGTAGTTATCGAGTTAACTTATATGTGGAAAGCTGGACAGGAAGACTTCAAGCAAATATGACTCAGAATTTGATAGAAATCTACAAATTTTATGTAAAGATAATATACCAAATTTCAACTGTCTCGCTCAAAGCGTTTTTGAATTATCTTTGTCACAGACAGAGAGACCATAAACGGATATTTCCTTTTAAAAAAAAATGTGTTTTTCGAACTCAGGTAGGTTTAAAACGAGGAGATTATTTAAAATCTCGAATTTGAATTTGTTGACGTTAAATATCCTTTTTCTATACAAAGTATATACGAGAAAATAATAACTTTTTCTATACTACAAATACGAGAAAATAATAAATACCATTAGTGATTAGTAACACTGCTGAAACATAAATCGCGGTGAAATAAGTTGCTTCTTCAGCTAATACTACTAAAGAACAATTCTGATTACAGTAATTATTATACTGGAATTGATTTTTTCTTTAACCTGTGATAAAGTATCCCAGCTTCATTTATACATTGCACTTCCACTATTACTGAGATGGATGAACAAAAAGGGTTTAGAAGATCAGAGATTTTAAAAATCCTACTTAAAATTTTAGAAAAAATTCTGACTATTTTTAAAGAAAATTCCTCAAAATTCATATGTCAGAAATGCAAAACATATTTTTTATGATTGCATGTATGCTAAATTTCATGTTTGAAAAAGCAATAGATTTTCTTGGTTACCATAGACGCATATTCACACATATGCAACTTCTTCCATTTATTTATGTAAATATTAAATTTTTAAACAGCAAAGATTAAAATTTTTACACATTCTACTAGTTGTAATGAGGATATTTGATTAATTTTTAAGTTAAATGGTTCATCAAAATACAAGTATTCATAATAACAAGTGAAAAAAGATTTTAATTTTGTATAAAATATGTACAAATCATTCATTTATTGATTTTTTTTACAATTCACAAATAAATTTAAAAAAACATAATTACAATTAGAAAATGTCAAATGAGAGCATTTAGCAATTTATTAGAATAGTAGCACATTTTAAAATTTCTACATACACATTAAAAAAATACATATATTGAAACATACATATGGATACCTATAAATACACATGTTCAAAAGTATATGTGCCGTCATATGACTTTTAATCAGATGAATATATATGTTGTTGTTTTTTTTACAATTTATCCATTTTTCTTCATAATTAAATTAATCTGTAACCAGATTTCTAAAAAATTTTTAAATAGTATCCATTGTAAGATTTCTAAAATTTAAATACCAAACACATAAAATCCTTGATGCTAAATTTTTATTAAAAGGATTCAATTCTTTTAACCTCTTTACAACAAAGCTATAATATATCTGATCCTGATATAGTGTATAATTATAGTGTATATTATAATAATTTTGATTAGCTCATCATTTTTATGCACTTATTAATAATGAAGACATTTAACAAACAATTAATTTCACCCAAACGATATTTTATACAATATTTTTAAAATATCTGTCAAAGGAAAATAAGTTACTATTTAATACGGAGTACTTGATTTATGTAATTAATCTTCTGATGATAAAATTTTCATTTTAGAAGTAATAAATAACACTGCTGACTCAAATAAAACAGTATTTAGGAATAAAACATTTTATTAACTAAAATATTTTTTGAGGTATCAAATTTATATAGTATAATAATATAACGAAAATAAAAAGTTTTATGATAAGGAAAATTACTATTAAAAGTAAAAATTAAAAGTTACTTAAATGTTTTAAATTTTGTTACATAATGTTTATCTAAGAAAGGGAAAAATAGTTACATAGAAGAGTAAAATGTTTGTAATTAATTCCATCTAACTTTAACCGAATTATCTAATATCAATTATTTTATTGTAGTTATTATTTCAATAGATTGCATAGATTATTACACAGTTGTTCAAACATAAACAATAAACTATTCACACTATGAATGATTCGTTAATTCAATATATGTTATATGTATCTATGTTGGTCAACTGTTTTTGACCAAGAAATAATAAAGTTAATAAGAATATTTAAAATATTACTTCAAACTTTCAAATACACGTCTTTAATGTTACCTAAAAAAGGAATATTACCTTCAATGAAACCTAATATTTCTTCCATTTTTAAAAGTAATAATTTATTCCTTCTTTTTTATAAATTTCTTTATAGCTGAAATAAAAGGCAACATAATTTTTCAATTCAAAAATGAAATACATTTTTAAAAATCTTTCTTACATAGATTAATAAGGGCATAGATACAAATTTCTTAATTTTTTCAGAGAGAAGTTCAAAGTCAAAGTTAATACTAAATTTCAAAATTAGATTCATTAATAACTTTTAGATGGGAAGAAAAGGAAAGCTAAACTTTAAAATAATTTATTATAATCTTGTGAAAATTATATTATAATTTCCAAATTTATAAGAATTTTCAGAATGCAAGCAATTATTAATAAGAATAAAATTCTCAAAAAACAACAGAAATAAAAATGCAAAATAAATCATCAGCAAATGTATTCAAAATATTTCAAAACAGTGCCCAAACATTTTAAAATAAGAATTTTTCTGGTAAAGTAAAAAGAATTTTTTTTAAAAATTCCAAGCATTCTACTGAATTCTTGGAAACTATTGTTAAAAAATAAGACCATAGCATATATATATAAGATTTAATTTTAAAAAATTTTAATTTAAAAGAAACAGTGTATTAATCAAAATTTATCTATAGCTGCATCTACAACTTTATAAACTAGAATTCGAACAAATCAGATTTAATTCATATTTATTCCTTAAAATTTAAAAGCTTATTTGAAAATAAAATGCCTATATTTTGGAACATTTAAAAAAATTACAAATCCTATTGCAACAATTTTAATATTTACGTATTATTAATAAATCATACATGAAACCAATATTTCCACAGATCAATTGCAATACATAACAACGATTTATATCACTAATAAAATCAACCAAAGCCATATTGGGTCATTAATCCAATGTATTATATTAAATTATTGTTCATATTATTTTATAGGCAATTGTGAATTACAAACATACTCTACAATAACTGAAAAATATATTATATAAACTAGAAAAATTCTTATAGTTCAACAATTCTTTAAAAAGAGTAAAATAGTAAGTAGCTATCGTGTGTGTTTACCTGAATCATCATCATCAAATGTATTAGATGTATCCAAAAGGACAGGCATTGCTTGAATTTTGGTTGAATTCACAGCATTGATAAACAGCTAGATTGAATTCATAATACATACAAAAATAAATTATCCACAGTAATGCTTAAGCACACTGTTCCCATTTCAAATGCTAAAGCAGCAACTTAGCAGACGAAAAGAAAATCATAATACCGAAACTATTTAAAATTAGCATCTAAACATTTTCGCAAGCTTATATGAAATCTCGGTAATCTACCTCAAAACCAGTCTGGGCACTTTAATTTATCAATAACCATAACTACAAACCAGTCTTTTAGTAAAATCACGATTAATAGAAAAATGCTTAAAATATCTTCATTGGCAATCACAAGAGCAATCGCTTATGCTTCTGCTACAAACAACAACCCGTAAGGAGAGCATGATTCATTATGAAGACGCATGCGCGAGTCAAAGCCAACTTTTTTTTTCCGGTGCATGGGCTTTCACTACGTTATTGCGCCTGACTGAGAAAATAGCCGCTCTGATGGCGTAGTGAGACAATTACTAATTTTATTCTGGTGGTTATCAATAGCAATTGGGTAATGACCTCAGAAGTGGGAGGGGAGATAGGGTATAAATAAATGTCAAGAATATCAGTCTAAGAAGATGTCGTGAGGACGAATTTTAGAGTTTATGTCACTTTTTAAAGTGTAATATCACCTAAGGATGAAAAAAAATCATATTGTAATCCAGGATTCAATCATTTTCGATTCATCATTTATCAGCAGAAATATATTAACCATTAAGCAAATATACTCATAAAACATTAAAAGGAACGAAAAATCACATACATTTTCCATATTCGAATTTTCCAAAAGGTGCAATATTGCGTCAGGATCCGTAAACAGGCAACTACTCTCTTTATTAAATGAATGAATCATATGTGTTTATATACAACAATATTAAGAACTCTTAAAGCTTACAGATCTTCACTCAAGAGCATGGAATCTGTAAAAATATACCTTCTTTTTTATATAAATTAAGATGAAAACACAGGAAATTTTGAATGCAATCTGCGGAACTTATAGCAGTCCATGGAATACTTTAACGTCAGTAGGATGAAAAAGAGAAAAGAAATTATGATAATTACTGAATTAAGTATTTTTACTTTCTCATATATATAAAGAGAAAATATTATTACTGTCAAATAATTCGAGCTCGAGATTTTTAAAGGATCTCAATGTTTTAGGCTTTCCTGAATTCGAAAAACACATTTTTGGAAAATATCTATCCGTCATCTGTAACACAGATAACTCAAAAACGCTTTGAGCTAGACGAAAGAAATTTGGTATATGGTCTTTGCACCACATTTGAAGATTTATATCAAATTTTGAGCAAAATCCGTTCAGAGAAAATCTTTTTGTCCAGTCGTTCGATTATAAATTAACACGATAATTACAAAACGAAAAAAACTAGATGGATAAAATTTGGCACTCTGATTCACTATTTATAGTGAAGACACCTATAAAATTTTGAGTCAAATTTTTAAGGGGAATGCCCATCTGTGGCTCTGTATATAATTTAAGAAATATGAAAGCGTGATGACTCAAAAATGTTATGACTTAAATATAGAAAACTTAGTTTGGGTTATTGTGATTACAAGTGTAGTTGTTTGTCAATTTTTTGCTTCAATCTATTGAGGAAAACGAGTTTAAAACAAAATAATTTTCGAATGTTATTTGCCTCATACTAGGGATTAATCGCCGAGAAACTACCCAAAGACCATACTATAGATTCCGTAAAAATGCTGAATTCACGCCGAATCGCCTTAATTAATTAAATAACAAGCAGGAAAAGAATGCTACTCCCCTATCATCCTGCTAGGAAATGTTTTCCCTTAATAAAAACAAAAAAATAATTGCTGTGGCGAAAAAAAAAAAAAAAAAAAAAAAAACTGCAAATTTAAAAAGGAGAGAAAAAAAAAAAAGAATTGTGACTAATCGAATTGTAGTTCTTTCACTGCATCGTAAAAATCAGATAATATATCATTATTACCAATATACCGGCCTATACAAAGGTGGGGTCTGGTTTAAAGTTTGTTGCGGAACTTTGAAATTCCATACATCAAAATAATGTTTTATTGCATTTTACTATGATTTAAACTACTATTTATAACCTAACAAAAATTGATATAATAAAGACTTAAGTAATTTATGACAATGAAAATTTATAAATTATTTTGATAAAAATATCTTAGTTATACAAATAATCATTAATAAATCATAAAAGTAATCGCATTATAAACCTATAAAATAAAATTTGGTATGTGAATTATTAATATATGATATTAGCTTCATTTTCGTACATGTTTTATAGCTAATACATTGATATCTTTACTAAATTTTTAGCTATTTCAGATCAGATAGATAATGTGCCAAAGAAAGTAAACCATTTTTGATTAATTTTATATCCAAACCAGTATCCCCCCCCCCTATTTTTTATCATGAGAAAAATCTGTCAACAAATACTATGGCAATTAATAAGGTCAATAAAATTTAAAGATCGATAACAAATTTTAGATACAATCTAAATAAATTGTTTGTATATAAATATTCAATGTGCGATTCAGTTGCAATTTGAAGACAAATTCCGATTTTATTAAATTAACCAACGAAATCAATATCGTCTTTGCAAACTTCTTCAAGTTCTTGTAAGATTTGAGATGATCGTTTTTATTAAGTTTATGAATGTTATCGGAATATTATATTTCCTCACGGTTATGATAAATTTTGAATCTTTTCTAAAAAGAAATAATAGCAACTTCTTTTATGACAAGTTGTCAAAGTTTTTAGGAACTTGAGGAAATAGTCGAAGAAAAATATATGAATTTTAATCTGTATAACTATATAAAAAAAATTTCGCTCCTTTTTTTCTTCTTTTTTTGTACTAAGATGTGTTCCATAAACTCAAAATATATACTAGAAGCAGCAAAAATTTGCATAAATAAGTATCTCTTTTCTAATGTGACTGAAAAAATTATTTGGGTGATTACTTCCTTATTACTGAACTTGGCATTTAAGAAACATGACTTTCAATGGTCTATTAAGATTTTGAAAATAGGCATATGATTATCTTTCTTCCAGAATATTTGTTTTTGACAACCACTTTCTTCGGCTTTTATTCTACTTTGATTCAATTTAATAATTTCAAAATTACAACTTTGAAATATCATCACTGCTATTGTAAGATTCTATCTGAATTTAATTTCAGTCAGTCGTTTCTCCACTTAAAATACTTCTATGAAGTGATTAATAAAACAAAAATATTGAGATATACTGGCATCATTTATTTTCATTCAAAAATTAATATTTTAAAATTTTATTCACAAAAATACTGCCTTTTTTTTTTTTTTTTTTTTTTTTTAAAGTGACTTTATTTTGCATGCTACATAGGAAGTTAATTTTGGTACTCGTGACAGTTGTAATCAAAATATTGCACATCAAATTTTCTAAAACTTTTTATTACCGTAAAATACTTTCAATTAATTACATTTTGCCAAAAAAAAAAAAAAATGCCCTATATAGCTGGCAATTTTAGCTGGTTCATCAAAATAGCATGTACTTTTTAATGTTCAACATTACTAATATTATCGTTGTATAAAACAGTGACAATAAATCTTTAAAAAAAAAAAAACTAGAACCTGTTAGGTTTTTTTGGATATTTCCATACAAGGATGTCAGTTCAATTATGGTTATAATTTAATTGACCAAAAAGTTAATAAAAGTTTTCTAAATAACAAAAATTTTAAATAAAAGTTAGAAAAATGTATGTTTTTATTAAATATTTTTTTTTATTCCAGTTTTCAATACTACTTCTCTATCAAGGTATCTATATTTTAGAGATAATCATACAGGAAATGTACGGTAATTAATACCTTCCTCATTGATTCAGCAAAAAATTCTTTTATGATTAGTCATCATCTGGAATATTTTAATTTGCAAGAAAATATTAATTTAACAATTTGTTTCATGTCTGTAAAGATGGAATTCTGAAATACTGTACCTTAGTATATTCTCAAGGGCATACACTATCCTAAAAATTTTATTTTTTAAATAATATAATTTTATTTTAATTCCATAATAATGGCAGTATTAATAATGAATTTGATAAACAAATTTAAAGAATTCAAAATATACAGAAAAACTATTAAGATTCATAATTAAAAATTAAGAAAACATTTCTTTTAATGATTTGGTGCACAAATAAAACTGTATTGCTTAGGAATAAATTTTAATAGTTATATAGTTTAATATAATTTTATTTATAAGTCATTTTACTTCAAAATATTAACAAGTCTCAAAAGTTTAAAAATAGATTTTCAGTAGATTAAAAAGATTTTCAGAACATAAAAGAATACCTATATTTGCACTGCTTTATGTGAATACGCAAAGAAATAAAATAACTGCTAATAATTATAAAAAATCTCATCACAATAAGTTCAGGACTTTCCATTGAAATTTATCAAATTAAATGCAGTGTAAATTTTAAGCTAAATATTCTTCCCAATTGCATATCTTTACAGAATATCTTACAACATAAAGTAAAAAAATTATCCAAATGTACTTTAAATAATCATCAAAAAAAAATGAATGATCAATTTTTGCTCCACGATTTGTATAGTACAATGTTTAAAATCCAAGAAGAGATAACTTATATTTGGAAATTCTTTTACACACAATAAAAATAGCATTCATAGAAGCAATTTTTGTAATCAAAGTGCTCAAAATTATACAATTAGCAATAGTTATATTGATACAGCAATAATACAAAATTAATTCAATATTTAAACTAATATAAAACTCAAAGCTGAAATATCATACAAGATCAATTGGACAAATATTATTATAAGCTTTTTGAGCCATATTTGTAGTTAAACATGCAAACTCTAAAATTAAACATATATTTGTTTGCTATTACACCACAGCATAAATTTAGTAATTTTATTTGAAATAGTTTACATGATTATCAATTAAACAAAATTGTCAAATTTTATATTTAATGTTATGTTAAAATACCCTACATAATATTTAATATTCAGCAAACTGAACAGGAAAATCAATTAGATTAGTTTCTTATAACTACTACATTGAAAAAGTGGAAGCATATTATGAAGAAAGAGTTTTCATAATATATCACTTGTATCCATTTGCGAATAATAGAATAAATCATAATAAAATCATTAAAATAAATAGAAAGTTACAAATACATATAAGTGACAACATTAACACTATCACAATGCAAATTATCTATCTTGTGTATTATGTGCAGATTCATATTGCACATTTTAGAAGTTCCTCTGTTGTTAATGCTGTTGAATTAGATAATTATTTATCTCAAATTCCAATATAACCTCTTTATTTATAGTTCACAAAAATTATTACAATTTCATAAATAAATCGAAGATGCAATTCAAATCAAAATTTTATACTGTATATATATATATATATATATATATATTCCTTTCTCAAAGTTACATATAGATTATTCTTCCTTTCTCAATGCTACTTAATCTGACAGAATGCTATCATTTACTCTTATTTTGCAAATTCTTTTGTAATTATTTAAAAATGGATGTAATATTAATTGTGAGTACTTTTTTTATTATTTTTTTGCATCTTAATCCATAGCTTTACTATCAAAAATCCTAGTAAATTCACAGACTAGAAGAAACATGAAAGAAAAACACAAGTAGTGTGCATCAAAGCTTTATTTAGCATATAAAAGAATTTGGCTAAAAGAGCATGTATAAAAGCATGCACAATTTCAAACATTTTAATTACAAAACGTAGAAAAGCACTAAAATTCTGGTAAAATGTACAACCAGGAACTATAGGAAACAGTCTTAATACATTCTGTAACAAAACGTATATGGCATACAATATATCCCTTTATAAAATAAACAGTGAGATATAAAAAATGTTAATTTTATTTAAAAATCGTTAGGTACAAAAAGTAATCAATACTTTTCGAAGGCACTAAAATTTTAATATTTGCAATCAGAAAAGGGCAGGGAAAAAACTGTGTACAAAAATATCTCCTCACCTAATATAAGAAAGCGAATAAAAATACTCTGTGATAGAAAAGAGTGACCTTAGAATTTTTCAAACTTCAAGAAAATATCCAGTTATTAAATATATACATTAGATACAAAATACATGTAAATATTACCCTCACTCAACAAAATGAAATGAAAATACATTTTTGAGCAACAGTATACATAGGAAAAAAAAGTAATTATAAGTTTGGGACATCGGAATTAGAAATACTGAAATCATTCAAAGAAAATCAATTTATCACATTAGTAACACATAAACAATCTGTAGCACTAATATAGTGCACAGTGTTCTTCAATTCAATAAAGGAAAAGTAAATAATACTATTAACAAAAAATATTTGAGCGATTTTAAAAATCCTTTGCAACACTAATAGTGAATATAAGGCAAATAACAGTTTTTTTCTTCTGTGTTGGAACTAAAATGTACCACTGACATCAGATGCAATTACAAGTTAATGAAAGACTCAAAAACACATGGCCTCCAAATATATTCATCAAACTAAAGCTGTCACTGATCTGCTTTGCTTCTATGCATCAAAAAGTTATTGTTCCATGACTAAATTGCTTTTCTGCACTTGAAAGCACTTTTAAATATAAACTAATCTCAATGGAAGAAATTTCCAAGTCAATCAACATCAACTTCAAAGGATATTAAATTACGCACATCATAATTCATCATAAGGAATTCAACCAACTTAGGTTATATGCTGTAGTCGTTCCTTCCTAAAAGAGGGGGAAATATGCACATAAAAATTAATTACTATAATTAAATTTGTACTCAATAAGCAAATAAGTTGTAATAAATAAATTGAATAAAGATAATTTTATAAATATACTTTTATTAGTATAACAGAAAATAAATTTCATTTTTTTTAATTATCTCTTTTATATTTTCATCTTCTACTTATAATTTAATATAAATGTTATAAACTTATGAAATGAAAATTCTAAACCAGTTCATGCCATTGTATAAAATCAAAATTTAGCAAAATTATGCAATTAACTGATAATTAGATGCCGAAAATATTATATAAAGGAGTCACCAAGTGATCAAGATTTTAAAACTCTAACAAAAAAGAGAGTGAAAAATCAATTACAAAACTCTACATACACAAATTAAACAACAGTAAAAAGTTAGTAATGTATTTTCACAATTTTTTCCAACTCTTTCGTCTCTTAGCATTAAAATAAACATTGAAAAAATCTACAAATATATTTATTTTATCTGTTTGATATGCCATTTTATATTAATTAAAATTATCTAAAAGATCTTCAAAAGTAAGGCCAGCAGTTAAGATTTACTAAGTCTTACTATATCTAATTTACTGTGTCTTATATATCCACCTATATAATCTGGCCTAACTTCTAACTTTTATTAGAATTGGAAATATTTCATAGGGAAAATAAAAAAAAATACTAGTCATAGAAGAATGCAGAAATACTGTTGGCAGTGGTAATGGTATATTTATTAATTTCCAAAATTCCACAATATTTTCTAACTTATAAGCAACAGGTAAACAATATTGAATATATTATATGTGCATGTTGTTTGAAATATTATGCATTCAATGCTCTACGTCTCTGAAAGATCCTAAGTAAATATTTGCATTTAGATGTCAATTTCAACTGAAAATCAAATATTTATTAAAACCCACATACATGCACATATTTCATTCAAGCATATTATACAAAACTCACTTTGTCATTCTAACTGATAATCAGCAGTTATTATAGAGATATGTTTCAATGTAGGAAGTGGGAACAAATCCTTCTTCAAAATTTCTTTTCCTGATTCGAGTCCAACCATCACCTTGATCCAATTCAACAATATCGAATTCCTCCCCTTCCACTACACCAATTGATCCTTCACTCTGACCTATAAGAACATAAAAATTAGAACCAAGAATTATAAAGTATGAGCAACATAGAAGATTTTTGATTAATGCAATATTTACATGTTGTCAGTTAAAAAAAGTAAAAGAAAAGCAGAAATAAAGTTGATTCATAGCATGAAAATAAAATGTATGTAAAGAAATTTATATTAAACAACAGGAAAATGTTAAAAATTCTGCATCTCATGTATCTGGAAGAACAGTTGTGATTTTTGATAGCACATTTTTCACTAGGATGGTACAATGAATGTGTAATCGAACAACTAAATTATTTTACTGTATGTGCACAATACCTAAAATCTGCAATACATAGCATTCTTTCATAGCATACATAGCATTTAAGTAAGAAATATTATTTTCCTCTTAAGTTTTACTATATATTCAAAATTCTAAAAGGAATAAAGCAAGTTCATTTATGGACATATGCAAAAAGAATTAAATTAGTAATGATATTTATACAAAAAGTAAGGAGGTGCTACAATTTCTGCACTAGCATCTCTGCATACAGTTTTTAAATGAAAAATATTTTAACAAATTTTTTAAAAAAATCTCAAAAATATTATATTTTTTATTAAATTTAAAATAAGAACAGTAGATCTTTATACCATGAAAAAGTTTTAAAAATGCACTTAAAATTTAAGCTATTAATAGACAATCAGATGATATTACTAAAACAATAATGCTTTTGAAGATTGTTAATAATTTATAATTTACTTGTGATTCAAAAGAAAAAAATTAAATATTATGTAAAGCTTGCATGAATTTCACAACAATTAGGAAATCTTCAGTTAAAAATGTACATTTTTTTACATAATATAGTATAAATTTAATTCAAAGAAATATAGAGATCTGTTATTATAATCTTAAATACTAATTTTTGAATTTTCTTGCATATTATATTCCTTAACAACCAACAATGGTAATTGAAAAACATGACAATGTACTCTTTTTATAAACATAACAAGGCATACATATTTTGAATTGGGAAATATATATTCAAAATCTAACAAAATCTTCAATTCAATATAAACAATATTCTGTTATTGTCACAAAATTTGGATACTGCAGAATGTTTTCAATTTTTTTTTTCTTCTTTCAAATCAGATTAAATGCAGGGCAAAGTACCTGTAAATGGATAAAGAGCTTTTCCAGTCCCCAAAACAGCATCAAATTCATCATTGTACTCGTATTCATTTTCAAATTCAGGATCAGGAAAATTTTCTCCATCATCTGTTATGCTGGGCTGACTAGTTCCAATTCCACTTTCAGGACTGTTTGAAGACCTATAATGATTGTTAATTTTACAAAAAGAACAAAATGCTACAATATTAAAGAAAGTCAAATAAAGGTTAGTAATATACAAAATAATAAATAACAAGACAAAAGAAACCATTCATTTATGATGCCCTAAGAAATAAATGAAATTCATCTGTTATAGCATAAAAAAGACAATTTTAATATCAAGATGAAATTTATAAGTTTAAAACAATTTTAATTAATAAAAAGTCCATGAAACATTAATAAATGATGAATGCTACCATTGTTCCATTGTTCAAGCATTTGTGATATTGATACAAACTTTAAATAAAATTCTATGATTAAACAAGCCACACTGTAGAATTTTAATTCCTTTAGTCAGAATCTTAGTTAAATTTCAATTTTACTTTGTCATATATGAAGTATAGAGAAAACATTGTAACTGTCAAAAAAATTCCGAGCTCAAAATTTTGATCTGCCCTTTATTGGAAAAACACATTTTTGGCATTATAGTTACTGTTACAAAAATAATTTACAAATGCTTTTGAGTTAGACTAATGAAATTTGATATATGGTCTTTACAACAAATGTGTTGATTTCTATCAAATTTTGAGTAAAATCCTGTCAGAGAAAGTCTGATTGTCTGGCTAATTAAACATAAGTTATGTTAAATACAAACTGAAGAGAGCTAGATCTCTTAAATTTGGCACACAACAGGCATCTACATAGCAAGTGTACATGCCTAACAAATATGGAGTCAAATCAGTCAAGTATTGACTTCCATTCAGTCTGCACTTTAACAAGTATGTAAATGTGAAACTCAAAAACACAGTACTTTAAATATATGAAATTTGGCATGCGATTTTCTGACTACATTTATAGTTCTGAGTCAAAATTTAATTTCAGTCTATTGGAATCCAACAAAAAAAAAAATTGACTTTTGGACTCTGAATACTAAATACCAGGAATTAATCACTTTCACTAAAAATGTTAAATCATATCACAGAATACTATTTTGCAACTATTGCCCATCAATGCCATGCAAGGCATTTGTGCCTATACAGTTAGGGGCAAAAGGTCCACAATTGTATGGGGGGAAAAGTGGAAAACACCTTTATTAGAAAGTGTGCAAGAATGCTGATTAATCTTACCATTATTGAGAAAATTTTGCCCAGCAAAAAGTCCCCCCCCCCCACCATTACTCTTTCTCTTTTTCTAGCAAATTTTATCTCCTGATCAACTACTATCTACAAGTTAGGCTATTTATGTTATGGTCACTTTCTTTACGGCAATATTAAGAAATGGATATTAAAGTTAATGCTCAAGCTCCCCAGTCAAATCCTGTTCCTGGTCAAAACATTTCTTAAGATAAGGGAATAAATGGAAATCATGAGGCAGAAGTAACAAAAGTTTTGATATGAAATGCTATATAAGGCTAAGTTTTGATATGGAACAATCGGCCATCACTTGTCAGCATTCCTTTACATTTATTTTGAATTGCCTCGTAAATATTGTTGCAAATTTAGGAAATAAGCAGCCGCAATAATTGACGAATGAAGTAATTCAAAAGAATAATACCCTGTCTGTCCCAGAAAACAAAAGTCCTTTTTCTTTCATTGAAATTGAAATTTCACATTCCTTGGTTTATGAAAACTGCATTACAATGAGATAGAGAAACTATCTGCTTCTGCAAAATATATGAGGAAACTCAGAGTAAATCCATCAGCTTCTTTTTGTATCCTTAATATTTTAGAATCCAGCATGAGTATAATTTCCTGAACTACAGAGTCAGTCACAGCATCATATAGAATTTTCATAGGCATTTCTGGCATGATGTCATGCAATTCTATCAAAGCAAGACATCTATCTGCGAACTGCTCCCTCAGTTTCTTTGAAGAAGTGTATCAGAGGTCATAGACAGTATTCTTGTACTGCATTTGTCCTGAACATCAGTTTTATTTCTGAAGAAGTTTCAAAGCATATCTGCTAAGTATGCTCATCTTTTACAGAAAAGATATGAGGGAGAGCACTGCATATTTGGTAGGATTCTGAATTGCCACAGTCATTATAAAGGGTACTTCTCAAACAAAGTTTATTAATGAAACAGCAAATAAGTGCAAGGAAAAACAAAAAATTAAAGACAGCATTGACATTATATTCACTAAAGCTTTTTCTTTCCTTCTCTATATATTGTACCTTTACTTTTCAAAATACCCACAAGTTTGAAATATTATATGACCTTACAGACTACCTTTTGAACATAATGATAGGAAAATATACATTCAACAAAAACATTCTGATTGTATTAATCAACTTTTTTTAAAAAATCCATTAGTAAAAACAATCACTAGTAAGGACAAATGCGACAAAAAATAACTAAAATTTATTTCAACAATAAAAAAGTGAAATGTTACAGATGAAATGCTTATCGCAATAAAAAGATAAAACATGAATGCTTTGAATATTAAAAATTTTAAGTAAAAAATTTAGAGCACTTTAATAAGTTTTTTTTCTTTTTCTTTATCTTTTAATTCAGAAATCTAGAATATGTTCAAAACACTAATAATACACAATACAGCATGTTTGCTATTGAATGCTAAAGAAGAAAGTCTTTTTCATTTCAGTAATCTGGAATATGGCAAAAATACTAGTGATATGGCAAATAACTCAATATACAATATTACATACTTGATATTGAATAATAAAAAGAAAATCTATTAAATTTATAAATTTTAATACTGTTTTCAATGTACTTCTTGCCTAATAATTTTGTCATGTAATGAAAAAACTGTCTGTCTTAATGATTAAAAAAAACAATAAAAAAACACTCTACTCATTATGTTGGTTCAATTTTCTTGCACTAATAACTCATCAATTTTTTTTAAATAAATACAATTAATGCATACTTTTCAGATAAAAATGAGCATCTAATTGAATACAATAAAATACAAATAAATTTTTAATTTTAGCACAAATTTATGAAAGATTTTGAACAGTTTAAAAATACCTTTCATTAATATATACCTTCCAAATAAAAATGAGTCTTATTGGATTCAGTCAACAGAAATGAATTTTAGAGCATATCAAGAAATATTTAGAATAGTTCTGAACAGAAGCAATAAAATACAAAATAGTCAATAACATTTTTTAAAACTGAAATAGAGGACATAAGCATACATTTTAACATATTTCTAGAACACAGATCAGAACTTACCCATGTGTTTGCTGTGGTGTTCCAGGGGCAGAAATTTTATAGTTCATGGGATTACACACACTAGAATCTGAAGCACTCCTAGAAAGAGAATCTTCAGATATACTGCTCCGGTTATCTCGTGACAAGCTGAGAGCACTGCCTTGACCTTCTGCTTCAGCCATGTAACCCTATAGCATCAAAAAAATAATATTTAAAGTATAAAATAATATTATGAATTTATGGTAAAAAATTATCACCTGAAACATTAGAAAAAAGAAATAATAATTTAATAAACTTTAATTACATATAATTTTCTGTGCACTATATCTATAACTATTTAATAATTTACAGGCATTGCATCATAATTTAAAGGCTTGAATTATTATGGTTTTCTTTCAATAATTCTTTCTTCTGTATATATTCAATATAAGAATATTTTCCCATAAACTATATTATATATGACACCAAAATTATATTAGATATATGCATATAAACAGACACTAACTTGAAATTTTACAAGTTCATTTTGCAGTTTTTCTAATTTTATTCCATTATCTGCCAGTTGTCCTTCAACAGCTGCTGGATCCCCCATTGCATGATTTTGTTCATAAACACCCTTCATTTTCATCAGAGCATCCCTAAAAAAATTCCGCAGATTTTAGCACTATGAAAAAGGTTGATTCATAGATAAAAACTTTAGAACTAAACAGAATGTGTATTTCCAAAGTTTATACCAACAAATAAGAATTTTTTAAAACAATTCCATTCAAATTAACTTACATTCACTTAAATTAACTAACAACATTTCAATTCTTGGTTAATTGATTTTTTTATATTTGTTAATCAGACATGGAATAAGCCCGAAATGTTATTATTCTCAAGAATGATACGATTCAATTCTGAAAATACTTCAATTTACATTTTTGTAAAAACATGCAAAGCTTGGTTAATGTTTAGGCATAATAGCAATTCCATGATGTTCATATTTTCAGACTAGCTGTAAATAGTAATTCTTTAATAAAAAGATAACTGATTTACAAACAATTTTGATGCCAATTTTAGCAAATTTGAATACTGAAAATAAAAAATTTAACCCTCTTTTCATTACAATATTTAAAACAGTAGCATTAATATAAGAATTACAGAGTAGAATAATTATGCATTAATGTGCTTTTAAGTGAATAATAATCTTATATTAAATCTTGAAGCAGTCAACTTAATAGACTTAATATATATCATGAAATTATATTAATAAAAATATTTTTATAACATTTCAAAAATAAATGGAACATTTCCAATGCAATATTTAAAAAACTTCAACTGCATTAGTTTGTGGTAATTTTCAGATTTCTGTAAAAGTCTGTTTTGTTCAAATGATTCATTTCAATATTGGATAATGATGACCACAAATTCTAAAGGAATATAACTTGATTTTATATAAGAAGTAATCTAGATTTCAAAGGCTTTGAACAATTAACATTTGAAATCAATGACATTCACACACATACAATGTAATTCAACCTTTTTAATAAAACAATCTTTTAAAAAGACTACTAATAATCCTACAAGCAACTATAATCACTTGACATATTAAAGGGTAATATCATATGCCATTCACTAAAATGAATGATAAATATCCGGTTTATTAGTTTTAGCCTCCATATCTCTAAAAAAACAAAGATAAAAATAATAATAGAATAAAATATAAAAATAATTTAATATTTTACAGCACAATCAGAAGCCAATATGGTAATCAGCACATTACATGGCAATTAATGAGTCTACTCATATAAAACAGAAAAATAATCACTACTGAAATGAAATATTTCAAACTGACCTTGCAGCTGTTTCTTGCGTTATTTTTGCTTTTATTTCATCTATTTTCTGTTGTAATTTTTTCTTCCTTTGATTAGGAGGTAAGTCACTGCAATCTTCCTTTATTTCATCAACAGTATTCTAAAAACAAATTAGAAATTGATTAAGCATGCTCAAATGTTACATATTATTTTTATAAATATTCTTGACCATATAAGCTAGCAGATTAAGACACAGAATACATCTTTATTAGATCTCTTCAAAAACTAATAAAATGATTGCTTTTTTAAAAAAATCTAGTAACCAAAATAACATCTATGGAATACTACTGAAAGTTATAAGACATTCGTTACAAAAAAAATCTATTTTTGCAGAAAGAAACAATAGCTGTTTTTAATGTATGCTACACAACAAATAATCATATTTTCTATCATTTTTTATGCCAAATCAATAGTTATGCCAAAAAAAATTGGATATAACTATTGAGTATCAAAGAATAGAATGGATCAATTTCAGTATTTGAGGGGTAAAAACTGTAAATTATTTTTTTAGACTTTTAAAAATCAAAAACAATGTTTTTTTTTTTAATTTTACTTTACAAACCACTATGAGTAAATTCTTCGATTCAGCCTTTCATCCTTTCAGTGGGTCGATAAACTGAGGACCAAGAATGCTTGAGAACTAAACACTGGGGGTTCCGTGTTAAACTGACTACCTAGCCAGGATACATGCCTTGCACCCCAGGATCCTTGATCAAGAAAGCAGATATGGGCACTGTAGCCATGGCCCACATGGGTTACCAAGTTCAGTTTTATGAGTAAATTCTTAAATTTTCTGTCAAATTCTTTAAAAAAATTTTTAAGAAGGCAGAAATTAGATAAACTATGCAGAAGAACTAAAACTAAAAATGAGCTATCCCCATCTTGCCTGGACATGTAGGGAAGTTGAATGATCAATGTCAATTCCACATCATTATTCTACTAAAAAGGGAAGTGAGAACTTGCTAGCTCATATAGCAAACTTCATCAAGAAAACTCATAATGCTCCTCCCCATCTACCCAGAAATATATATTATTGGATAGTCAAGGGCTAAGTTAAATCTACTCCGTCCAATAATAACTGCCATTGTGACAAATTAACCAGAAACTGAGAGTTAAACAAATTTAATGATCATGTCTAAAATACCAGCAATCCCTAGCCTTAGCCCAAACCTTCTTGCTAGTGATATGATATGCAACTGATAAAAGAAAATCAAATCATTATAATACCCCTCAGAGAAGTAAGAGTCTGAATAGTTACATAGCAAATTCTCATCCACAAACTTGTGGTATTACCACAATTTATATGATGAAGGAAGGGGTGATATTATTGGATAAATTCCTCAAAAAAACACATATTATTAGAAGGAAACAAATCTAATCATTCTAATCGGTAATCTGCAGATATGACATAGTAACATTTCCATTATAAAAAAGGAGAAGAGCAATTGGTTCTTTATGATACTCCCCAATATATAATTTAAAAAACAATAGTTTTCTCCCAATTAAGCCTGAAAGCCAAACATACACTTTAAAAAAGCATTGTTGACTACTTGGTAGAATAATGGAAAGAGTACATCTTTTACGAGAAAAATATCCAGCCTTTGTTAAGAGAAAATGTTTATTTTATAGCATGACAAAGAAAGGATAAAGTTAAAGGAAAAAAGGATAAAGCCACAGAACTGGAAAATAAATAGTTACCTAACTAATTTTATTAGTCTAACATTACACCTGGCGATTACTATTCATTTAAATCATTACTAAGTTTCTAGAGTAATATATATAAAGATGGTAAACCAATTTAGTAATTTAAGAATCAGTCACTCAAATAATTGTAGCTACCTTTGAGTTATTGTACATTTTGCACTGCAAAAGGCATTTTATTTATTCCAAAGTATTGCTTTTAATTTAATTTATTGAATACTGTTGATCAATGATATGAATTCTTTATAGTTCCCTAACTGCAACCTTTGATTTCCAAATACAGGCAATTGATTGCAAGATTTATTAAATATGGCAGAAAGGCACAACATACTAAAATCAATATTATTATAGTACAAAAGCTTATTCACACCTCGAAAATTCTTCCATATAAAAATTTCATATATATTTCCCACTATAATTTCTAAAGAACTTAAAATATTGTTCAATTATGAAACCAATAACCTAGTTATAATTGCATCTCATCAACAATAAAAGTTAATCAAATAGGTACAAATTCATTTATGATATGAATTACTACATTCATAGCTAACAATTGTACAAAATTAATGAGTAAGCAGTAAATATTTCCAGGGAATAATTATAGAGAACAGATCATCTGGTTAAAAACCAAGAGGAGTTATGAAAAATTATAAGACATAAATTGAAATAAAGGTTCTGAACTTATTTTTAAATCAGATACTTTAAAAATAAGTTCAGAACCTTTATTTCAATTTATGTCAGGATTTAGATTAAAATTGCAAATAAAAATTTTATCCATTTGTGATGAATGTCATTTATAAACAAAGCAAATGACATTCTTTTAAGTTTATTTGAAAGATACGATAGCGATTTCATTGAATACCAGAAATCTATAGCAGCACACCATAACTTCAATAACATTCAGCTATATAAAACGGGAAACTATTTTCAAATTCCAGGTACTCCTGAGAAGCATTATTAATATATAATATAGTTATTAAAAATGAGAGAAAATTCATGAGACAAATATAAAAAAGTAAATTTTTATGCAAATGAAATAGATTTTAATTATTTAATCTCTTTTTTTCATCCAATTGTATAAAATACAAAAAATAAAATTGCATTAATTCTTTTTCATTGTGAAAGTTACAAAAAAAGGGGTGTTGTATTTTTCATTAATTTAATACACTCCACAAATTTTTTTCCCAATTGGTTACAATTTTGGTAAACAAATATGAAATGTAGAAAATATAATTAATTAAAAAAAGTATTCTTGTTTAATTAAGTTGCCTTTTCTATAAAACTTAACTACTTTAATTAAAAATATAATAGCAAAACAAAAAATAGAACAACGATTTGATTATATTAAATTTGATGAGATTCCAGAAAATTTCATAGAAAAATTTCAATTTTCATCAACATAAAATAAGAGAGGACAACACGATATAAAGTGCATAAATTAAAGAGACATATAGAGAGGGAAGAGAAATAATCAGGAATGTTAATAAATTCATCAAGTAAGTGAAGATTATATACAGAGACATGCAAGAAGACATTACCCATGTTAATACTTACAAAAATCATATCACCAGAAATCACAGGAAAATTAGTTGGTTAGACATGTGCAAGAAAACACCATGTAAAAAAGAATGTATAATTAGTGGGGAAAATAATAAAAACTTGTTCATCACCAATGGGTAAAACATAAAAACATTAGAAGACAAAGTTCTGTAAGTGCACAACACAAAATAGTTATAAAAAATAAAACACTATTTTTATGATAATAACTTAGTAAAAGATATGTAGCACTGTTAATATTGGCACGGACCAGTTGATAAGTGACTTTTATTGTATTAGATCTAAGCTTCTGTAAGAGTTTTATTTTTTTTAAAATTTGGTCTGAATATGTGAGCATGTATATGTTTGTGAAAATTTTTTATGGCACTCTAAAGAATACTAACAGATAGGTTTTACAAAAAATAATTGTGCCAATTTAGAGATTTATAGAATGATTCATTAATAAGGACAAGATATCCATGTCAAAATTCAAATTATTTCTTTTATCATTAAATGAATTTGTATTTGATTGTGGTTACATAAAATATATTACATAGAGCTTGTCAGATTGTTAATTGGAAATGAAACTATGAGCTTTTACATTTTAATTCGATGAGTATAAAGATTTTGTAGTTTATTCATAAAATAAACATTTTATTCCACAGAAAAATCAAATTAAAATGACAGTCATATTACATATATATTAAATAAGAATCTTTTATTATTTCTAAACATAAGTGCATTTCCTTCATTCAATAACTTTTGAAGGATACAATATTGTTAACTTTAAAATAAACAGAAATAATGATTCATAGCATCTTACTCATCATACAATTAATCTTTAAAGAACAGTGCATAAATATGCTCTTACAAATTCCACCTAAAAACCATAAATAATCATATTTGTATTATTCAAACATCATATGATATTGGTTAAAAGAAAAATTAATCTTTCTTTTTGTCTTTTTTTAATTATTATATATTTTGATGTTCTACCTTAAAAAAAATTAAACAAGCAGTCTTGTATTTACTATTGAGCCTACAGCGATGGCAAGAAGAATGGGTCAATGGCTCAATTGGCAGAAACATCCATCAAATCATCTCAAAAGTGTCCTTTAACCCACCATCTTGGAATAGGCTTGACATTATCCTTGCAACTGGCCATGGCCCTTTCCCTTCATATTTCAAGAGATTCCATATTAAAGGATCTGATCAATGTGGCTGCGGCGAAGTAGGCGATCCCCTACATTATGCCACTAGCTGCCCTCTCACCACATCTTTTCATCTCAAGAAACCCACCCACGACCTAGAAAATATCTGGTGGACCAACGTTATGAGAAACAAGATGTCCAAGGTTAAAATTAGAAATCTTGTGCGGTTCCTACAAGAGAACGAGGAATTGATTTCTCCAGACCCAAGTCCAGAATAAATTTTTGTTTCATTTCTCAACCAAGCTCTTCTCCAGAATATATTAACTTCAATAGATTTCATCTACTCATGCTCCCCACCGAACACCTCCATCATTATAATATTGTATATAGTTACTTTTTATGTGTATTGATGATATTTTGTCTTTTTATGTATATATTGATACTTTATGTCTTTTTATGTGTATTTCTTTTATCTTAATAAATACTCCCACGTATATCCTTTCAACCGACAGGGAATCCTAGAGATTCCAAGTTCAGGGATATTCTGTGGCGAAAGAAAGAAAGTCTTGTATTTACTTATTATAAAATTACAACAACTATGAAATAATTGAGTATTTTCAAATAAATTGTTTTGAGGTTAGAAAAACCTATTTTCAGATTACATATTATTGCTGTCTTTAAATGACTAACGACAAAACTAAGTTTTCAATAAACTAAAGGATAAAACTCATAGTCAAACTTTTAGAATTCATATATTAGAAGTTAGCGATTTTCTAGAGAATTCTTTACCAATAAAATTCTGGGAGTTATTCACATTTTACACTTTTAAGCTTAACTAAAAAATGACAATAAATATACCTTGGTGTTACTAAATATATTTAAAAGTCCCCTTTTTTTGTTCTTTCCGACAGTCATAGTACCCCTAACTGTCAAAGTGTCATTTCTGTGTGAAGAAATGGTGTTGCAAACATCTCCATTTCTAGGGTTGCTCAAGTCTTCAAAAGGTATATCTTCAGGAGGATCATACCCAGATTTGTATTTTTCTATTACTAAGCATGAATCCTATAATGGAAAATAAATATGAGAGGAAATATTCAACAGCTTAACAAAAATGAAACATATAATATTAAAAATAAAATCTTTTAAAAGCTATTTATTGAAAATTCATAAAGTTCATTCAAAGTTTTTCAACATATTGTTTAGCAAACTGCTTTAGTTTTACCTCTCTTGGATTGATTGCTTCAGCAGCAGTAATTATGCCATCCAAGCACTTTACTACAAGTGGTATGACTTGTTTATGAATAACTGCAGTTCTTTTCATCACACCTTGTACACATGCTATCCTTCTCTCTTCCATGTCTTGCAGTTGCTGAAAAAAAAAATGTCAAGAATTTCAAGATAAAAATATAGCTTTATATTATATACAATGAATTAAAATCATAGTTTATGACACAATTCAAAACAGTATGAGTAATTTGTTGAAGGAGAATTATTAATTACCTGAAATATACTGGGCATTAGATCGGAATAATGTAGCCTTTGTAATTCATTAGTTTTCTGTAATTGGTTGGCATAATCTGTTTTGCAATCTTCACAGCTTCTACTCTTTTGTTGAGCATGAGTCCGTGCCTAAAGTAAAAATAATTTAAATTAATTAATAAGTATCTGGACTTCCATCAACCATGTCAGTACGAGAATATCAAACCATACTTTTCATTTTTTTTTAAGTCATCAGATTTTTCAGAAAAGAGTTTTCACATTAATATCAAAATTGATTTTTATGATGCAAAGACTTGATCCAATTTATTCAAGGCTTTTTCTTGGAGTTGTTTATGAAAGATGTATTTTCAACTTCAAGAAGTTACAGGGGTGGTAGAGGAACTCCATTCTTAAGTATTTCAATAATAATATCAGTATAGTCCATGTATTTTCATGAGGGGGGGGGGAAATGTAGCACTGTTGAGCAAGAAAATACTCTAAATAAACAGTGTAAAAATGCAAAGGGAACAGAGAAAATCAAATACTTGTGTGCCCAATCATCACAAATAATTAATGTATAAAAAAATGCAAGGAAATTTGATAATTAATAAAAGAATTTGTTACAACATGAATAAATGGTAGCATCTGTAAGCTTATTTCTGTAATTTCAAATAACAAGAAAAGAAAAGAGGAAGAACGGGCTATGATATAAAATTTGGTATCTATTAGCCAAGTTCCTCATTATCTAAGTTGAAGACCCAATCAGCTTGTACAATTGAGGTTCTATTGTATTTTAAAAAAAATTCTAGATAAATAAAATTAAAAAATTTTATACAGTAAAATACTACTTAAAATTTATATAAAATCATCAAAATAATGAATTTACTTATATTTACTCTTTGTTTAAACAACAGGGGAAAAAATCATGCTGTTTAATTATATAGGTGCTTTAGAATACTGAAAATTAGCAATGTTCTAGAACAGTGAAACAAATATCATAGTTTCAGAATTAGCAAAATACCAAATTATAAAGTATGATGGAATAAATTTATTGCTTTTTTAAGTAATAAATATAAACAAGAAAATAATTAACTGAAAAGAGAAATTTTTAGATGTAAGCTGCCTTTAACAATAAAGATAATATAAAAAACTGAATATAAAATGTTTCATTACCACTATTAGAAACATCTTGTAAATTAGTGGTGTAAAAAGTCGAATTGCTTTACTTCTTCAAAATACATGAAATCATTAAAGAAGCATGCATTATACACAAAAACTAGACAGTTGATAATGTTTTTAATAGGGTAAAGCCAAGAAAGAGCAAACTATATCAATAAATGAAATGAAAAATATTTTTACCTTTTCCACATCTGCTCTGGAAAGATTGATATCAGCATCTATTTTCACAAATGTATCATTTGCTTTCTCTGCCTCTTTGAAGGACTTTTCATAAGCTCTTTTATACTATGATAGAGAAGCCATATTTTATTCAGTTCATTGTAACATGTACATAAATAAATCAATGTCTGGTAATCAATATTTCAAAAAAAGTATTTATAAATTATTATATTATATATAAATAAATATCACTTGTTAAGATAATAGATTTGAATTTGTATGGGTACACCATATATAAAAAAAGAATTCTTGTGACATTTTGATTTTTCTCTAAAAAGTATTATACTCTAGAATTTTTCATATTAAATAAAATTTGCTTGAATTAAAAAACAAGAAAATTGAAATAAACTGTTATCGCAGAAATAATTTTCAAGATATTTCAACTAGTATAATCATACAGAAAATCATCTTCCCCCCTTCAAATATGACATACTAAAAAAAAATGTTAGACAAATACAGTAATACAAATGGAGAATTTACAAATTTTCGATACAAATATCGTCAGTAATTAAGTCATTACCTTGTCAAGCATATATTTGGAATTTTGAAGTTCACTTTGGTATTTTTGTCCATCGTGAAAGAGCTATGATTAAAAAAAGAAAAAACAAAATTAAACTTGAGATAGAAATATTAATTAATAAACTAACAACAGACAAAATACTGTGAAACTACTCCCATTTGAAAATGAACCAAAATGAAATCATGAGTGATAATTAGGAATGCTTTGTTCTATAATGCCATCTGTTTAAAATAATTTTTAAATAAGCAGAAAAATCGATGATGAAATATAATGATAATGCATCAATATATTGTTATTATTAATTTCATTCTTCTAAACAATCTTATATGTAATTAAAATCTTTTATTTTCTTTACCCAATTACAGCTTTGAAACTCAATTCCAGTTTAATAAAAGAAAAAAGAAAATGTAAAAAAGTTTATTGAGTATATAAGGTTATAATAATGAAAAAAAAAATGGAATATCAAATATTAAATTGAAATAAAGTATGCTGCAAAGAATAAAGGAGTGCAATAAAATAGTTTAATAAACAAAGATATAACAAAAATACATATTTTATATGTATAAGCATAGTTAAAAAATACTGAATAACTGCTATTTCCTTTTATTTACCCCCTTCAATCTTTAGATAGAATATGTCTGGTGGTACTACTTTGACACAAAAATTATAGTTCATTAAACCAGCACTCTGTAGGATTCATAGAAAACATGTTAGGGGAAAAAATTCCTTTCAATAAAATAATACGATTAAATAAAAAAGAAAAATTTTGATAATTTTGAATAATTGTAAGAATTTGAAGAATTCTTAATATGATTGATCATATGATGAACTAAGTATGTTAATGCATATTAAATGTTCATCAGAATTTTTTTTTCTATTTTTTGCTTTTTTCATTGTATTATTGTTTCATATAAATGTTGTACAGTTTTATTCAGTAGGTAATAAATTACAGATAACATCCTCGCTCTTTGTGTGCACATTATTTACTTGTCAGTAATTATTCTTTTAAGAACAAAACAGTATTTAAGCTATAAATTTTTGTGTATTTTAATGGCTAAAATATATGAAAGCAAGCTTTAATGTGTTTGACATTTTTAGATTAAAATTTTAAATTATTTTAATTAAAGATGGGTCTTTAAGGTTTTATTTT
>JAPMOR010064452.1:310991-353079 GCA_026543865.1 Argiope aurantia | reverse complement strand
AGAATTCGAATTGCGTTTGTGTTTGCGTTTTAAAGTCGTTTATTACAATTCAGAAGTGGGATTTACAGGCCATTTTAATTGTCAACTCTGTTTAAAGTACAAAATGTCGTTTTTAACGCGACTTCGTAAGGAACAGTTACGTTTTGTAGCCGAAGAATTATCCGAAGATGTTTCATCTAGCGACTTGAAAATTCCAGATTTGAGAAAGTTAATATTAAATAGTAAAAACTATGATGAAGAAATGGTAAGAGGAATGGTTGATATTTTAATTGAAGAAGCTGAACAGGATCGACAAGCCAAGCGAGAAGAAGCCGAAAGACAAGCCAAGCGGGAAGAAGCCGAGAGACAAGCCAAGCGGGAAGAAGCCGAAAGACAAGCCAAGCGGGAAGAAGCCGAGAGACAAGCCAAGCGGGAAGAAGCCGAGAGACAGGCCAAACGGGAAGAAGCCGAGCGACAAGAAAAGCGGGAAGAAGCGGAAAGAAAACATGCTTTAGAACTTAAAAAGTTAGAGATTGCTGCTGAAACTTCAGATTTCGTTGGCTCAGAATTATTACTATCGGCGCCAAAAGTTGATTGGCAGTCACAATTGAGAAAATTTTGCACTAGTAGTGAAGACATCGGCCTTTATTTAGTTCACTTTGAGAGGGTCATGAAACGAGTACAAATGCCAAATACGCTGTGGATGGCATGCTTGGTTAATCAGCTACCAACTGAAATTGTGCAAATGATTATGAGAGAACCGGAAGAACAGTCCGAAAATTATGAGTATGTGAAGTCACTTTTACTTAAGCGTTATAAATTAAGTGCTGAAAAATTTAGGCAATTATTTTACTCACATGAGATTACTTGTGGTAAGACATGGAAAGAATATTATCATGAGCTGGAAACATTTTTTAATGGGTGGACTGCAGGGCTTAAAATAAACAGTTTTGCGAGTTTGAAGGATTTAATCATCGCAGATCAAATGAAATCCCGCACACCTCCAGAAATTCGTGAACATTATTTGGATCAATGGACACAAATAGTTTCCCCATACATGCTTGCTGAAAAGGTTGATGAATTTATTGAACTAAAGGATAATTTCAAGAAAAGTGGTCATTTTAATAGTAAACTCAATAGCATTAAGTTTGCAAAAGAAGAAAGTTATGCCATTAGTAAACAAACAGATCCAAGTCGATTTAAAAACAATCCATCCATCTGCTATAATTGCTTTGAAAGTGGACATTTTGCTCGTGATTGTGCACAACCCAAGCGACCAAAATTTTGCACTGCATGTAAGAAGGAGGGTCACGGGACAAAAGAATGTCCAAATAAAATACCTTCACCATCAGTCAACGCAATTTCGGCTGCCAGTCGCGTTAATAACACAACAAAGAATATCAGTATTGAAGGAGAAAATACCAGTGCTCTTATGGATACTGCAGCTGATATATCTATGTTGAAAGATAGTTTTGCTCAACGGTTAAATAAAAATATAAACAGAAAAGTTACTGTTCCAATTAGAGGTATTGGAGGTGTGAAAAAGTCACTCGGAATCATTATTGTTAACTTGATTATTGACAAAGTAAAGCTACGTGAAGTGCTATTTTATGTTGTGAATGATGATACTTTTGAGGGTCCTGACGTCCTCATAGGCAATGACATTATTGATTCTCCCAGTGTGGTTATGGTTCGAAATCAAGGGAGATCCAAATTAGTTAATATTGATGAGTTGAGCTTTTTACGTGATTTTCAAGTGGATGAAATGCCTGATAGAGCAGTGTTAAGGACTCTTAAAGAATTTGTGATTGAACCACGCACAGTTCAATGGGTCACCGTTTTTAGTGAGGGTAAAAGAAGTGATGGATATATATATCCTACAGTACTCAAGACAATATGTCTAATGGTGTTACTTTGGCTGTATATGATGGCAAAACACAAGTACCTATAATGAATCCAAGCAATTTACATTTACAACTAAAGAAAAATCGTGCAATTTTTAGAGGAAATTGGGTGCCTGAAAACAAATGTAACTTTAATATTGAAGAAAAAAAGACTTCAACGCCTACTGTACTTTTAACAAAAGAAATTTCGCGAAATCCTATCGATTTAAAGTCTGTTAAATTTGGACCATCCATAAATGAAGAACAGCAACACATTTTATGCAAGTTATTAAATGAATTTAGACTGTGTTTTGCTCTAAAGTCAGATGAACTAGGATGTATTAACAACACAACAATGCATATAACTGAGACTCCAGGTAGCAAACCTGTATCTTGTTCACCATATCGAGCATCTAACTACGAAAGGCAAGTTTTAAGAGAAATAGTTCAAGAACTGAAAGGACAGGGTGTCATTCGAGATAGTTGTTCAGAATATAGTAGTCCAGTTTTGCTGGTATCAAAGAAAACAGGAGATAAAAGAATGGTAATTGATTACAGACAATTGAACTCGCAGACTATTAAAGATAAATTTCCGCTTCCATGCATTGATGATTTGCTTGAGAGACTTTCAGGTTTTAATTTGTTCTGCATTCTTGATGCATGCCAGGGGTTCAATCAGATACCAATGGATGAAGAATCTTCACGAAAAGCGGCGTTTACTACACCTGATGGACATTATGAGCCAACACGTTTATTTTTTGGATTGGCGAATGGTCCTCCTGTATTTCAACGAGCCATGTCTTTGGCTTTAGCAGATTTGCTATGGAGTGGTGTCTCATGTTTTGTGGACGACATATTCTTTGGTTCGACTGATTTTGATGATATGATAGCGAAGCTGAGACAAGTGCTCGAAAAATTGCTAAATGCTGGAGTGACATTGAAATTGTCTAAATGTGAATTTGGGATGTCAGAAATAGAATATCTGGGTTTTGTAATCGATAAAGATGGAATACGACCAGGTCCAAGAAAACTTGCTGCAATTGCCGAGTATCCGGTTCCTAAGAACAAAGATGAATTACGTCGTTTTCTTGGATTAACTAGTTTCTTTCGCCGTTTTATAATACGATACGCTTCAATAGCTGAACCCCTCACAAGGTTACTAAAGAAAAATTCCTTATTTATATGGACTGTAGATCAAAAGGAAGCATTTGAAGAATTACGTTCTAAGTTAATATCTAGACCAGCATTAAAATTATTTGATCCAAAAGATGAAACTGAATTACACACCGATGCTAGTTCAGTAGGATTAGCAGGTATGCTGTTACAACGAAATAAATATAATAATGCATTTCAGTTAGTTTATTGTGTAAGCCGTCGAACCACTCAAGAAGAAGAGAAGTATCATTCAAGCCGTTTGGAACTAATAGCTGCTGTCTGGTCGATGACTAGGCTTAGACCTCTCTTATTAGGTTTACATTTCACGTTGGTCACTGATTGTTCAGCTATAATATATTTGGATACACAGAAAAACATTAAACCTCAGATTGCAAGATGGACTGAACTATTAAGCGAATTTGATTACGAGGTTAAACATAGAGATGGTGCAAAAATGGCTCATGTAGATGCTCTTAGTCGATCACCAATTGAAGAGAGAACATGTACACCATTAGATGAAATAGAAGTTACAAGTCCTGTAGAGCTAACTAGTCAGCCTAAAGTATTTTACATCTCTACTGAAGAAGACAGGGTAGCTCTTATACAAGCTCAAGATAAGGATCTACAAAAAATTATATCTTCCTTAAAAAAGCCACAGAAAGTAAGAACCCGAGAAGAAAAGCAGTTGGCTGAAAGCTCTGATCTCGTAGATGGAATACTTTATCGCATCCATCATGAATCTGGCGATTTGCAAAATATGCGAAAACTGTTTGTAATGCCTAAATCAATGCGAAAGTACCTTGCAGTTCGCTTCCACGACTTTGCTGGTCATTTTGGAATGGAAAAAGTAGTTCAAATGATACGTAAACAATTTTGGTTTCCCCGTATGACAAGCTACATTAAGCAACATATTAGACAGTGTGTTGTATGTGCATATTCAAAAGCACCAGGGGGGAAAAGCCAAGGCAAATTGAATTCTATATCACCTGGAAGTCGGCCATTTGAAGTTATTCACATGGATTTTCTTGGTCCTTTTGTAACAAGTGCGTCTAGGAATAAGGAACTGTTAGTTTTTATCGACAATATGACTAAATTTGTACGTCTTCGTCCATGTCCTAGCTGTTCAACTAAAAACGTTTTAAAGTACCTAGACGAATTTACAAATGACTTTGGTTGTCCAAGGCGTATTGTGACAGACAGAGGAAGTTGTTTCTCATCATCTTTATTTGAAGACTATTGCAAACAGCTTGGAATCAAGCATACATTAAATTTTAGTCAAAGACCGCAAGCTAATGGGCAAGTTGAACGCATTAATCGAATACTCATTCCAATGATATCATCCAGTGTTCAAATAGAATCTCACAAAGATTGGGATAAGATATTGCCAGAAGTACAACGATGCATTAACTGGTCTCCGAGTAAGTCGACTGGGAAACCTCCTTTTGAACTTTTGTATGGATACACACCAGTAAAATTGGGATATTTTCCTCAAGATCTGCTACCAACGTCCAATGAGTACGTAAAGCCAACCGAATTGCAAAGAGGTGCCCAGGAAAATATTAGGGTTGCACAACAAAAGATGAAAAAGAATTATGACAAACATCGATGTAGAGCACAAAATTACAATATAGGTGATGTTGTGGTTGTAAGACGACTGCCTGAACAAACTTTATTACCAAATTCTAAAACTCAAGCTAAGTACAGAGGTCCTTTAACAATCATCAAGGTATTACCATCGGATACTTATCAAGTTACTGACCTACGCACGGTTGGACAAGGGAGAAAAAGACAACCCAATTATACAACTACCGCTCACGCTTCTCAGTTGAAACTGTTCCATCTTATCACAGAAGATGAAGATCTATCTGATGGTGACAGCGAGGACCTAATTACCAGTTACTGCAAGGGCGATTCCGATGAAAATTCATGTATAGAGAACACTCGACCAACAAGAGTTAAACGTATACCACACCACTTGAAAGACTATAAGCTGTATTAGAGGGACGAGGTCGTCCCATAGTCAGGATGGTCGAATGTAAAAGATAATTCAGTTGTGACTTTAAACAGTTATTGCTTATACACGAGATACTCACATTATATTTTGTAACAACTCAACTCTCTCTGTATAGCTGGATCAACACAACTCTTGATGTCTATGTTTAAAACTGTTGTAACGTTTTTCAAGTTGGAGTAAAAAACAAGAATTCGAATTGCGTTTGTGTTTGCGTTTTAAAGTCGTTTATTACACCCTTAGTAATGAATGCCGACAAAATCATATTATACAAATGATTGAGACGAATCTCAAAAACAATGGGGAGGAGGAGACTAAAGAAGGGAAAAAGGAAATTGTATAAAGCTTACCGATTTTCCTCTTCTTCCTTCTTTTTGGGGCGATAATTTTTAACAAGCTTCCTGAAAAAAAAAATCCTGTTATAAGATAAAAAACATCTTTTTGCATGAATTTTATGTAAAATATATTATTGTATTACATGATTCCAGATTGAAAAAAAGATATTTCATAACATAATTAAATAAGCATGTTATATTAATAATAATCAGAATATTTAATTGGATAAAATTTACATCAGACGAATACTAATCATAATACTATAATAAAATATCTGAGATAAGATCTGAAACAAATGTGTGTACATACGTTATCTTAAAAGATTTTCAGAACTCTTACGATTTCAGAAAATAAATTGTTAATATTTAATTAATTTAAAAAGTATGTATAAAATTTATTTTACAAATGCAGATTTTAAATTGCTTATTAAGTTAAAGGAGATAGCATCCTAATTTTGAAGTATGACAATATTAACATAATGTATTAACTCATTCTTAAAATTCCAATAACAGCATATGAATGCTTGGAATGTTAAAATAAACATTTTCCAATAATAATTTTTTCTAAAACTAAGCATTAAACTAAAGACAATAAATTCATGAAATCAAAATTCTGGCAGTTGACTGATATTACCATTTATAAAACTTCTTGAGCATATCAAGATGTAGAATATTTATATAAATAAACTTCTATTTTCACAATCTATAAAATTGTTTTAGAACAGAAACAAAGAACAAATAAATAAAATCTAATAAACAAACTCAATTTCATTGCAACAAATAAAAAAAACATGTAGCAAAGTAATGCAAGCAGATATAATATTGCACAAATGCACATTTGATCACAGTAACAATCAAAAATTGTACTATAAAATGTGCACAAGAAAAACCAGGGATTTAATTTCCTATTTTATAACAGGTATACCTGAGTTTAGCAGCATATTCACTTTCTATAGAACTCCTCTCTTTTAAAAATGAACCATATTTTTCTAGAAATTCTATGCCCTTTAGAGTGTGCTGTCCTAAATTGTCATATTGGTCCTATAAAAGAAATATTAAAGCAATGTGAATATTAAAAGTGATATTTCATAAAAATTTGGTTTGTATTTAGCAAGATAGATAAAAAGAGTAAGAAAGACAATACAAACATTTTAATAATTCATTACTCGCAGAGAATTAGATTATTACATTAATTATTATTCGACACAAAATTTTTACAGACAGATCCTAATTTTTCCAATCTTTGCCTTTCTCTTCTATTGGAACAACTTTATGCAGGTAATATTTGTAGACTTGCAATTTTTAAAAAGTGACAGATTTGAAATGCAAAAATTATACTGTTTTCAATTATGCTTACTATGTATACTCAGAACTTTAAAATGCTTAAATACAAAAAAGAGTAAGCATCTAGTCTATCCAAATATTAGCAGTTAAATGATTTTTGAATATATGAGATTACATCATGAGCTTTCATGTCCAATTCTTAATACAGCATCCAAATCAATCTAGTTATGGTGCAAAAATTCAATTAAATTAACTTAAAAATCAAATAATTAAATTCAATTAATTCCAAATATGGACTGAGGTCTACATCTTAATGTTTTTCTACAGTTATAATATTTATTATTATTATTTTTTATTTAAAGACTGTTTGCATAAATATAAAAAATAATTTCTAGTTCATTTTAATAAGAGCATAATCAAAAAATAAACAAATAGATAATAATATCTGGTCTTCTAATACCATCTAAGAAAAACAAATTAAGAAATGATGACTTATTGGTTAAATTCTATGTCCATTTAGTAAAACTAATAGGGAATTTTTTCAATAATAAAATTCTCACTTTTGTCAATGATAAAATTGTCTTTGACTTTAGTAGATCAGAAAAAAATGCACAGAAATGTATAAGATGTAAAACAATGTCCAGGGTGGTCAAGTACACTAAGACTAAGAGTACAAATAATGAAAACAAAATATTTTCTAAAGTCTGTTTATGTGAGGTGGAAGAAGGATGCATCAAGTTTCTTACAGAAATACTGACTTTTGAATCCTATTTAGGAAGTATGATTATTTAATAGATCAGATATTATTAGAATTACTTTTTGAGAATATAAATAGCTCCACGCACTAATGAAAACTTCCAAACCGAACAATATATGAAAAATTCGAAATTTAATCAGCTACTTCTGTTTGTATTTGATAAGTTGCAATTATGATTTTCTATATTTAATAAATTAAAAGGGGCAACAAAACACTTTTAAAGATTTACAATTTGTTATCAAGTTTTGCAAGAAACAAAACGTGGTTTCTCAAGAACTTTATCGTGTATTTTGGTTATGGTACATTTTTATTTAAACTAGATATCTATTATGCCAAATCTAATACACTATGCTAATTCTATTTTTTCAAAAGAAATTGGATATAGACAGCAGGGAGAGGCTCTCCATACTAAATATTCCATCGATGATCTGATAATCATTAGAAAATCAGATTACAAATCACGTAAGATCATTAGAAAAAAAAAAAAAAAAGAGCTTCAGTCACCGAATTCACCACCTGCGTATGCACCTGAAAATCGTTCAGTATTAAATCAACCTCACATGATTATGATTTCCTATATTTAATAATATAATGGTAGAAGGGAAAGCACAATACTTTTAAAGATTTATACTCTATTATAAACTTCTGAAACAAGCTAAACTTCTTTTTAAAATTTTGTGTATTTAAGCTACAGTACAA
Organism: Argiope aurantia; assembly: GCA_026543865.1. Taxonomy (NCBI): domain Eukaryota; kingdom Metazoa; phylum Arthropoda; class Arachnida; order Araneae; family Araneidae; genus Argiope; species Argiope aurantia. Next base: position 344,976 of record JAPMOR010064452.1, on the reverse strand, counting down.
CTGTATCTAAACTAGATATCTATTATGCCAAAACTAATACACTATGCTAATTTTATCTTTGGGAGAAAAATTAATATAGACAGCAGGGAGAGGCTCCTCATACTAAATATTCCATCGATGGTCTGATAATCATCTGAATCATGTTACTAATCACGTAACATTAAAAAAAAACTTCAGTTATATCGCAAAATTCACCACCTACGCATGCACCTGCAAATCGTCCAATTTTAAATCAACCTCATATATATATGATTCATAAAGATGTAAAAAAAAATTGGCAACCAAATTTCAGACCAGAAAAATTTCACCCTGATTCAATGGCTGAAAAATGAAAAGGGCAACGAAAAATGAAAGCATGAAAAGAATCGAATGTGTATTTCAGAAACACATACGACTTTTCATTTTCTCTTTGTGAAATCAAAGTTTATTCATTTATAAATTCATTGGAAAGGATGAAACTCCTACTCCCTCTTAATAATTTGTTAGATATTCGAACATGTACTTTTTACTAACAGATCACTTATAAGAGTACCGCACGCCTAAAAGGAAAATTCTGAAAAAGACAATTCAGAAAGGTAACCACTGATTTAGAAAGAACCAAAAGAAAATTCAATTAAATATACTTACTTAAAAGTTTTAAAGAAATCTGCGTATTTAAGATTATTATGTTAATTTTTTTTTCTCACAAAAAAAGTTGTACAAAAGTTTTTGCGGCTTACATTTAAAAGAAGCATGTTCTAAATGCTATGGTCTACAACCAATTCGAACTCAGACGACAATATCAAGAATAAATTTCTATTTCGGAAAATTAAGTTCAACGGTATAAAAAAAAGCGAGAGGAAGGAAGGAAGGAAGGAAAAGGAAAAAAAGAAAAGACATTGCCACGGCTGCTTAAGTCACAAACGTAATTAAACAAAGCATTCACAGCCAGACACTACAAAGGCGGTACTTTGCATGGTCATTTTTGCGAGTTACTCCACATCATCTTATCTATGAATCATACGAAAAAAGAATAACAGTGAATCCGGCACAAGAGAGGAAGTTTCCATCAATGGTGCATGAAAAAATAAGAAAACATTTAAGGTTTGATCTCGCCAGCGAAGTCATTTGAAAAAATCTAGAAATACTTTGAACAAATAAAATTTACGCAACCAGTATTTTTGAGACTACAGTCTTCTTATCATTTCTACGCAATGATAAGAATTGTGGATACGGATAATATTACACGTAATGGCATGATAAACCTAAGAATTGTACTAAGGATAATGAATAACAGAATATTGATCAATCCGTAATCGTATAAAAGGAGCGATATCTGATAGATCTTCATTTTGATAATTTGTATCGACTATTTTATTTTAAACAAATGGAATTTCATATAAAGGTTAAATTTAAACAAAAACAGAATATCTCATCGATTTAAAATATATTAAGGTATTAAAAATCTTGAAAGAAAAATTAGATAGACACATATTTGTAGGAGCTGCTCAATAATCATTATTTAATGAGAAAAACTTCTAATTACCACAAAGCAACATGACACTCAATTCAAAATAAGGCAGTTATTATTAAATATTAAGTGGACTGTTTACATGGTTGTAATGATTTGTTTCTAGTGTACAAATGATAAAACACAATTTTGAATTAAATTCTAATAGAAAATTATAAAGCCCATATGCCCACAATTTTTCAACAAATTCTGGTTTCGTAATAATTAAAATTTAATCCAAAACGTTTAGAATTTTTTCATTTATTCAGAAGATGAGAAAAAGAGCTTGTGCAACTGATGGACACTAGACAGTTAGAAAATTGGCCGTATGATAATTAATAATTTTGTGTAAAATTTCTTAAGGCATCAAATTATAAAGAAAACCGAATGCTTTTAAATCCCCTGCCAATAGAATGCAAAAAATAAACCTTTAATTTATCCACGAATAAATTTTAAAAGTTATAATGAAACAATCTGAAACATAACAAAACAGTTAAATTTAAAGAATGAAGAAACAATTTAATATAAATATTAATAGGATATTTTATTTAAATCTAAGAATTAAAAATATCACTCTTTATTTTCAATTTGATAACCTTTAACCGTATTTATTTAGTTCAGAGAAAATAAAATTTTCTCGCCAACTTTGGATTCTAACAGAATGTTTCATGGCTCACAAAAACTTGTGACTACATTCGTTCTTGACTAATAAGACAAACATTCGTATATTTAGATAAAAACCAGAAAATGTTCGCAAAGGCAGGAATATTTTTCTTAAGCGTCCCAAAACTGTAACACTTCCGGGCGAAAAAGTTTTACAGTGAGGACTAGAATGCGCAAACAAATACAATTTTTCAACCCGAATTTTGATTTCATGAAATTTTAAATTAAGAAACTGAAATGTGACGACGACGACAAAAATTCGCATTTATTAACACAGATTTTAACAAAAATTGAAACATCTAAAGATTCCACTACTTTTGTATAACCGCTTAGTTGCACATGAGCATACAATGAATACAAAAAACAAACTTAACAGTTTTCTTCACAAAAATATACTCATTGCTTTAGGCAGTTAACTGATTTTGTTTCAAGAACATTTAACTCGAGTTCACGGCGATATAAGTCGTATGCACACGAATTGCTTGACTGAATGCAATGAGCAAATGGTAATCCCAAATTCACACCTCCCATACACACTATTTTGTTTACTTAAAACATAAATTACAATGTTCAAGAGTGTAACTCAATGCTTCACTTATTACGTTCGTTAGACGATGTACAGAACATCATTTAATTGGATTCTGAAGCGGGAGATTCTGCACCGCAACGCTAGATTAAGCTTGAACACGATTATTCGATGACTTGCATTCCCCCCATTTACTGCCGCTAACGACTTTCGAATGCATTCACAGATGTACAAACTTTGGAAAAGAAACTAAAAGGTAACGGTTTTTTCGAGATGAGAAGAAAGCTCATTTCTCCCTAGGTGGCAGAATTATTTGTTTGGCAAGGGAAATTGCTTCAATTCTGAATAAATCATCAAAATTTAGATGAAAAATTATTTGCCTAAATTGAAATTTTTTTTTCGGAAATAGATTTGTATCCGAACTAGGTAAATATAATAGATAGAGAGTAATTAAAAATCTTTATTAATAATAAAAATGTGTGTATTTTTCTCTCATTGTGTGCGTTGATACTCTACAGATCAGATCATTAGACCTAGAACTCCCAAGCATGGCACATATACATTTTAGAGGCACATAAAAACGTACATCTAGCAAAGATTTTTTTTTCATTTTAATTAAGAATTAAGCGAGATTTAGCGTTTTTCAGCGATAACTTTCCAACATATTGCAACACTGAAATGTTTTTATATTATCATAAACTTCAAAAATTATTATATTTTTAATTTTACCAATTTTGTGTTATCTCATAATTGTGAAGTTAAACTCAAATCATTTTCATTGTTGCTACAAAAATTTCGTTTCCCCCCCTCCTTAATGTTGATGATCAAGATACGAAGATTCGTCTTATTTTTTCATGTTGAATAGGTTTCAAAATAAGGCATGTTTTTCATATTTTTTAAATTTTTTTTATCGTACTTCAAATTAAGGTTTAATTTCAAAACAATGCAATGGTTAAAAAAATTTTTAAATACATCAATTTATAAGCGTTGCTGTCCTTTTCTGCGATATAATTGGATATATAAATATAGAGATATAGACAAAAAAAAAAAAAATAGGGAAATGCGCAGCACAATGAACAGAATGATTCAAAAATAGTAATAGTTATATGTCTATCAAATGTTAAAGTTTGAAAATATTTTGTTAAGGAAACCATTAAGATCAAGTTTACAAAATATTTAATTTAAATTTTTAGCAATCGTCGATTACGACGCAACAAATAATTGTAAAAGAGGTTAGTAATGTATAAAATCGATGTAATAATCTGAAAAGGCTGGTATGTTAAACATATTTATAGATAAAATAAATGTCAGCAAGCATTCGTTTCGCAATTTTAATTCAAGCAAAAATTCTAAATATATCAACCACTGTCTCGAACTAAATAAGCCGGATCACAAAATGGGTTAATGAATAACCGTAGTAAAAATTGTCCCCCCCCCCCCGACTTGCAAAAATTATTCAAATAAATTTCACCTACTTTTAGAAATTGCCCAAGATTGAATTCAATTTACAATTAACATAAATATATAGAGAATTTGGATATTTGGCTATTAAATAATCAAAAATATAATTCGCTGGTATCATCACGTGAAAAATATCTGAAGACCATATTTGAAATATATTTATATAAAATATTTTATCTTTAAGGATTGTAAATTTTGAACTCGATGGAAGTCATATCTCTATAAAACTCTTTTCTCCTAAATATATGCCAACAGACAATCAATTTAACTATTGCAATATTCATTATAGGCAATCAATATTTATCATTTTGAAATAATAACACTAAATTAAAAAGAGAATTTTGAAATGTAATTACTGATATTAATGATTAATAGAGCATCACTATTGGACAAAAAAAATTTCATATTTTGTAAAATTTATAGAAATATTGATGCATTCAGGAGTAAAACAAAGAGCAGATCAATACTGCAAAATCCCGCTTTATCTTTTTTCTTTTTCTTTCTTTCTTTAAGTAGCAGATAGGGGAATAAAAGCCCCTCCTAGTTGCGGTCAAGAATCCGGATGCATGCATGCCTCCGCAAGTGTGTCTAAATTTATTTTTCTTAAGTGTCTCGAGAAAATGTAAACGTTTTCTCACGAGTATTCGATGCGGCAGAAAAAGCACAGGACATTCTAACCCATAATTTCATTGCTAGTGTGTTTTCACATCAGAAAAAAGATATTTCCAAATAAAAAATATCACACGCTCCAATTTTGAACAATAGTATTAACTAGGGTTTTTTTTTTTTTTAAATTTCATAAATAATTCATTTGTATCGCTTTTGGACTTCTTTAAGAGGAAAAGATCTCTTTAAAAATAATGAATTTTAATGTCCAATTTTATAAAATTACAAAATTTATTTTCACCAAACATTCAGGATTAGAGGGGAAATGCAGTAGTAAATTGAAATTTCAAACTTGATAAGTAAACCTGCATAAAATAAATAATAAGATTCTAAGTTTAGCATCTATGAAATAACAATCAGCATTACTGAAAGAAAAATATTTTAAGGGAAAAAATGTACAACGGAATTTATTGAAAGGTAGCCATTTCTTCAAGTGAAAATATTCAACAGTCAATAATAAATAAAATGTAAAATCACAATGAATTCGGAAAAAGTATAAATGAAATGAAATAACAAATGCTAAAAATAAACCCAGAAAAATGGTAGACAAAGCTTATTAATCCATATAATCAAGGAATAGAGTTTAGTAGCATAATGAGGGCAAAACAAGGAGGAATTATTCATGTCTCGATTTTTGAGATGCCATGGGAGCAATTTTATGAAGTTATTTTATGTTTTTTAATATAGAAGACGACAAATGGAATGGTCAGGATGAGAAAAGATAATATTACACCACGAGTGGCATTTACCCTAACTACACTACTGAAAGAATCCAAGATAAAATCTATTAATGAAAAATATTAATCATCTTTTGGTTAAATGAAATCAAAAGCAGAATGCAATTTTAAAGACAACAGCATCTTTGTTAAAATATAACACAATAAAAACAATCTCTAAGTTGTAGGATTATTGATCCCCAACTTCAGTTTTTAATAAATAAATAAATGGAATAAAAACAGTTTTTGAAAGAACAGTTTTGTTAATATACTAAAAAGTTATAATAATTATAAATATTATGGATACACGTAATAATCTTTTTCTTAAATTCTATAAGGTGCAACACTCACATAGTGTCAAAAATTAATTAAATTAGGTGATTAATTTATAATTAAATTCTAAAAATGTTTATGTAAAGCACTGATAAAGAACAAAATCTTTAAATTCTAGAACATCAGAAAGTAAGTGCAAAATAAGTGCAAAATTTCATATCTACAAACATGAGACAAAAACCTGATAGTGCAGAAAAAATTAATAAACTTTTATAATATTTGTAAATATGAATTAGCACATTAATAATACTTTTTAAAAACCGTCTTCATGATATTTCTAACTGATTTAATTCTAGTCAATATTATATACAACATTTAGGCAATCCATACCGTCAAACATAAGATACCTGCCCATTATAGATCGTGCAAATGCAGCGATAACATCTATTCCACAAATAATTGTCAGATCAATTCCGTTAAGAAAAAAATTTATTTCGATATGCATGTTGAGTAACCTTGATCATGAATCTCTTTAAGGACATTGTAAGAAAAGCTCACAGCGACGCCCTGTCACATTTTAATAAACACAATGGATTTGTTTAATACCAATTGTAAGATGGCTGTTGCAGTTGAACTCCAGCGCTAAGTATCTCAAAGCAATGTTCTTTAAGTTTATTCAGGGTTTAAGTAAGAAAAATGAAAATATACGCTGTCGTGCAAATTCAGATTTTCATACAAATGGAATCCATTGTTTCGTCGCTCTAATTCCTACGTCCCAAAAATTTTTCAGCTCTTTAAACGAAGACGGAGAATTTTTAAACGTTTAACTAAGCGATTCTAAATGTTTTTTTAAATGACCGATACAGACAAATGCATTCCACATAAAATTATACATTTCAGCTGCATTTGTTTTTCTAATAGATTTTGAATAATTACTAAAATGGGTTAAAGAAATGAATCAATACCAAACTCAAGGTAATCAACTTATTTTAGTAATTGCAAATACTTTACAAAGCTAAAACTGGAGTGATTATGAATTAAAAAAAAAATCTTCACCAAAATCCAAGACAATGTTTACTTAAACAATTGCTGGTCAAAATGCTTGACTGCTATGCTTCACCTTCCATAAACTTGTAATGGCTATTTAAACTATTTACTATTTCAATTAATTTAAATTTATAACTACAAAACACGAAGTATAAATATAGATTGGGAATATATTGAAAGATACACTTAAATTGTTTTTAAATTAAAAATTAAAAAAAATTTGAAATTAAAAAATTAAAATATAATTTGCAATTAAAAAAATTTGAACACATTACAAAAACAATATAAATTCGGATATTTAAAATCACTTGAGGTTAAAGACAAATGGAATCTTCAATTGTGTGTGTGTGTGTGTCAATAGTCTAGTTACTATCTATAATTGTGTGTGTGTGTATGTGTGTGTGTGTGTGTGTGTGTGTGTGTGTGTGTGTGTCAATAGTCTAGTTAGTATCTATAATTGTGTGTGTGCGCGTGCGTGCATGTGTGTGTGTCAATAGTCTAGTTAGTATCTAATTTTGTGTCTAGTTAGCAATAGCAATAAAATGGAATAGATTTTTTTCAATAGATTTCCCCTCCCCCTTGAGTTTACCTCCACAATAAATTAAGAATTCTGTCAAAATGTTCTAATATATTTAGTTCTTTCACATACATTTTGTCTAATTTCAGCTACTTAAGGATCATTATTAGACGAATACACAAAACCTGTAGTTTGAATTTAAAGAGAAAAAAAAGGGTTCATAACTATCTCATAATAAGGAAAAGTGAATTAAATTTTGAAAGTAAGATTACTTAACTATTATCAGATATTTACATTTCCAACCAATAAATAGAAAAGAGAAACTAAACCGAATTCAGTATGTACGATCTTCAAATGTATGACCTCCTTGATACTGCCATTTCTATTTTGAATGCTTTTATTTGTCTATAAATTCCTTTATTGTTTTTAAAATATAACAAATATATTACAGAAAATGCATACTCGATCCTCAAATATATTCATGGTTAACAGCGAATGGGTTAAACACTGCAGAAGAGTAAGTATTTAACTAATACAACGAATAATAGGTTAAAACAAGATTTAGTAAAATTAATGTAAATCCGGTGCGTGAATTAAAAATAACAAAACGTTGTTTAATTTTGAATCATAAAATGTTCGATTTCGAGTACTATGTTTTAACTTATCTTTTTTTTTAAAAGGAAGGTAGAAGGAGGAATTCTGGAATTAGAAGAATTTATAATTGCCAATTTTCTTACTTAGTGCAGATTAGCTGACACCTCCAGCGTTGCTTGGGAGGTAATTATTCTTACGTTCTTAAATAATTGAATATTAATAATTTACTATCGCAAAACCTTCATTAAATTTTTACAGTATTTGTAAGAAAAATGCGAAGAAATATTTACAGAAAATGTTAAAGGGGCCATATATCAAATACAAATACTGAAATTATGATCATATACTGAAAGCTACATGATATAAAAACCTATAAAGGAAAATATATTTAGTATTAGCACTTAAAAGAATAGCAAAATAAAATCTGTCTATCATTCATAACTTTATTTTCAACTTAAAAGTGAAAATATGTTGCATAAAAGAATTTTAAAATCGTAAAATTGCATACTGCCCTGCAATTTTTTAAAATCACAAAAAAGCTAATTCATTTTCAGTTTATTGATTTTTGCAGAATAATACAAAATTTAATTAGACATATTAAGACCACCACTGAACGAAACCGTATCAAAACTCTGCACAGTTGGGTATATCGAGGTTTATGGTCAAATAAATTCATCACCACAACAGTGAAGGTTTCTCCCCAGATAAAACCAACCAAAAGTTTTTCCTCTTAATCCGCGGTCCTATTAAAGATTAATCCGTAAAATAAACAATTCTTTTCCAATGCATTTAAGACAATGAAGAATCATGATTACTTATGTTAATGAAGACAACAGAAACAATAGGTAAGGGAAATAAAGCCCATTCAATGGTTGCTACCATGCGATGTTTTTAGGTAGCTAATCACCATGTAACAGATGGCAATACAATACCTGGCTAAAACAAAATCGAATAATGCGGTCACAAATCCAAGAATGCACTCGTTGTTCAACTCAGTTTTATTCCCATATCTTAACGTTTTCTTGGCATGCAAAATACATACATTAGGAGATGCTTTACATAGCAGCGCAGTAGCCGCGCAAGCCTTGCAGTAAAGAAGCTTTAAATCAATATAGAGTATTTATTTAAAGCTCATTGGCTAATACATTTATTCATATTACATTAACATAAGAGTTCACTATCTCAATAAAGTCTGGTAAATTAAATGATGCAAACTTTTTTCTTAATAGGCGCCCAACTCCCCAAGAAGTAATTGTTAGCCAAATTTGGAGCTAACAACCGAATATTTTGGTTGTTAGCTCTAGGTCTAATAATCTGCCCTGCAAGACGTTTTCCAGAAATTTTGATTATGCAAGACACATAGGCCTGTATGCCAGTCCATAAGTAATATCACGTTAATATATTGAATAGGAATTCGATCGTAAGTCTCCAAAACAATTTATACATACATGATCAATTTATCAGCAAGTAAAATGTAGCATTCTACAAAAAGACTAATCTTGATTATGATTAGTTTAATGTGGCTCTTGTTTTATTTAAATAATACCGAAATGTAACTAAAAAAATATAAAACATGTCTATTAATATTATTCGATAAACAGTCATTAAAAATGTACCATAAAATTAATAAATTTGTTCGGAGTCAACAATTTTTGTACTACGCTGCAATGCTCTGAAAATTTAGAATAAATTCTAAATCAAAAAGAGGTTTTAAAGTTATCGATTAATCTATACTTTATATTCATTTGTTTTCAAGACCACGGTCAAGACTGGGAATAAATTTTCTTAACTGATACCTAAGATCCAGGAAAAACAATATATTTAGAGCCCACAATGGAATTTATAAAAACGAATGCCAAATAAAGACGTTCCAAACATACTAAGACAACATTCCCAACACACTCACAGTTTCCAAACAACAATCGTAGATAAGCAACCAAAGACGATAATGTGCCCCAGCAATACGGATGTACAACGTAGTGGGTGTATGCTTCCCGTCGAACAGGCGATAAAGAAAGGAAGAAAAACAAAAAAGTTATCTTGAAAAGAGCCAGATAAGACAGCAACAACACGACGTGGGGAAATGAAAAGAAGACACCTGAACTGAAGAAAAAGGTCGTAGATGGCAGGAGCAAAGTTCAAGTAAAATATAAGGGATCACCATAAAATACCACACATTTTTTAAAAAGAAAAACGCGGAGGAAATTGCTTCAAAATGGAAAAACAATTGATTACTGCTATCAAAATATGTTCTGTAAATATTGAGTAACTCCTAGCAGAGTCATTTAACGCAAATATTACGAAGACGGATGTTACGGAAGGCTTTTCACAATCTACTTGATTGTGACATGATTCACAGATGTAGTCATTACGTTTTACAGGCCATGCTGAAATTTCTTTGAAGTCAAGATGTTAGAATTCTAAGAAATTTTATTGCTCCAGTACATTTATCACAATCAAAGTTCTTAAAGCTGTTTTTTACGCTACATATTTTTTTGACTAACAGGAAATGGCTTTCAAAAACGCATGTAATTTTCCTCCCAAGTACAGAGTCGGCAATTCCCACATTAATCTTTTTATTTAAAATTTAAAAGAAATGGCTGGATTTTTCATTTTCTATTATACAAAAAAAAAACCTCAATACATTAAAAAAAAAAATTTAAACCTAAGCATTGCATAATTTTCTTAATGGTACAGAGCTTTTCTTCCTTTGCACATATAACATTTATTTTTAAAATAATCATTTAAAGATTAGCCATCTCTAAATATATAATTATGATTTTTGAGCTGAAATTTTCGTCATGAATGTTTATTCTCAATTTCAAAAAAGTAAAAATTGTGATCAATTATCCAACTTTCAAACATCAGCTTTTAATGGACACGGTAAACCCCCAATTATCCGTGAATCGAGTGGCATGTCAACCGGGAATAAGCGAATTCTACGGATAATTCACAAAATGATATAAAAAAGACAAATGAATACGAAAATGGGTCTGAACCTTTATTATTTATAGCAGACGGGATTTACAAATATAGTTATGATTTTACAATCAGTACATTTCTGTGCTTATACATTTGTTGGCTTACAAAAAGAAATTGGCTGTTTGCTTTTGCCTTTTTGAATTAAAGGACTTCTTTATTTTAATTGTGAATTGAAGGAGAAAATAGTTTACAACATTTTGGGATAACAAACAGGGGATAATGCTTCTAACGATAACTAAGAGTTTATAGCATATATCTAAAAAACAAATGCTAATTTTAAATTGTCAACTTATTAAACCATATTCCGATCGTATATTCATATATGGTCGGGCATGTTTTCTATCTGAATTGGATTTTAACTCCTAAACCATTCGATTATTATCCATGATCTTAGAAATTTATACGACCGCATAAACCAACAAAGCAGACAGAAACGAGAAGAGCAAAATATATTATGAAGAAAAAGGGCGATATTTATGAATACATGTGGACAGTGAGCACACACAGGTCACGACAGTATAATCAAATTTATTATTTTTCGTTTCAGTCATGATCGCATAATCAAAAAAGGGAATAATCGTTCATGAAAACTGCTAAGGTTTTTATCAAGAATTTCAGATGGAAAAATGCATGAAGTAAAGGTCATCAAATCAATCAGAGCAGGAAATTGTTCAGTTGTTAGTTTCAATTCAAATATCTAAAGTAAAGAAATGTATTCAAAACCATGGGAAGAAAGACGACCACGGATCCACAGCAAAAATCAGAAAAAAGAAATCAAGAATTCTAAAAAAGATATTAAAAAAGGTTTACAATAAATGGCAACCATAAGGGGGGAAAAATCAACTGAAGAATGAATGCGAGTTTAAACGCTAAAAAGACATTAATCGAGTTTTTCTTTCGAACTACTTAGAGTAATAACACACTTTTTTTACTAAGAAACATAACAGAAACATAACAATCAAAATTTACTCAGCATTTTAAAGTGTTGCACTTTTGTTGACATCCAGTAAGGTCAACACCCTGATATGCAATTGTAATTCAATAAAACGCAGACATCAATCGTTCCAGGGAATGGCATTGTAAGGTCCCTTTTTTTGACAACTAATCAATTCATTTTCACTTTTCAACATAATCAAAATTGCTAATAAGTTATTTTATTTTTTCAATTTAGTAACTTGATGAAAATATATGTTCATATTTTTTAATATGCGTATCATGGAAAAAATTAATAAAGTAATAAATTTCTTAAAAATTAACCTTAATTAATAGTTAATGATTTCCTTATTTGCAAATAAAAGCATTTAATTATCATAACCAAACGAATATAACATAAAAAGTTTATTTTATAGAATCTATCAAGTGGAATAAAGCTAATAATATGATAACTATCATAACATTAAATTAATATATTATAATAAAAAATCAATTTTAATACATCAAATATTAATTTTAATAATTCAAGATTGTCGTACATTCCAATGATAATTTCTTATAATGCACAAAATTTATACTTTCTACAAATTTATTTAAACGGCAATTACTTCGATAACAATGTTTAATCTACCTACCTGTGGCTACCCTGAAACCAGTGACCCTAGTCGACAATTTACCATCGAATAGCCTGAATCACAGATGTCTATAAAATGCTGAAACCATCTGTGATTCATACTTTATAAAACAACTCTAAAAAAATACTGCGTTATGCAAATTGGAGTAGTTTTTACAATTTATATTAAAGAAAACGTTTTAAACATTGCGAAGCAAACATTCAACGATAGATAATAACACAAAAAATATAATATAGTTCCGTAAATATTCAGTCAAAACAAATTGAGAAGAGCAATAGAACAGATATCTGTTATTTCATTCAAGTAATTTTGTCAAGAATCTAAATCGAACACGTCATTTTCTTCAATGACTATTCCAAATCGCTCTTCCATATAAATAGTAGTAAAAAAAATTGAAATTAATTAAAAAGAAGATTAACTCAGGAAAAATAAGTCTGTTTTCGTCATGCTAGTGAAAAGAAATATTCCTTAACTAGGCATTTAAAAATTACAGGTCATGAAAGCAAATAGAAATGCATATTAATGCAGCCAATATAATGAATATAAAAATTAAATATCAAAAAAACAAAACGGAATTGGATTTGCAGATGCAATATCAAACCGGATTTAATACACCTTGATTAATTTGTTTTTTAACACTATTGCAGTTCGTGATCTAATTATTAGAAATACATCTGAGCAATACATTCAAGCACGCTCGAACCAAACAACCTTTCTTAATGATAACTTTCAATTCAACACGTTTCGGGTACATACAACATTCTGAACAAGGAGAGAAAAATATGAAGACAAACAAATGAAACTGGTATTAAAAGAAAAAGAAAATAATAATAAATACAGAATTTGGAATTATTCCTAGCCAATAAGGTTTCAGCGATTATAACTAATTAAATATACCGTCAACAAAATTAATATTCGAACAGAAAATACTTAATATAGAAAGTTAGTTGTTGCTCCCTTGGCTTAGATCTTTGTTTGAGTGCCATTACTTATGCACTTTTCTTTAATGAAAAATAGAACCCTGTAAAACTTTGAAAATTTAACTAAAAAGAATTTTAACTACATGAGATGCTTGGAATAAAATTTAAAAGCAAATTGGAAATGGTTTAACTAATTTTGAGGTTGCAGTAAGAAACTTCCAGCAAAAGAATTCAGTTCAGATTGTCTCATATGAGTATGTACGTTTAATCATGGAAGTTCACTGTCTCATGATAAAGCAAGCCATTAAAAGGACGAAGAATATTCAACTGGTGATGATAAAGTTAAAATACTTCATGACTTGGTTGAAGAATTTCCAAGACAGCTTCTGGACATCATCTCTCATTTTATCAATTTTTAGACCATTATCAATGACATTATGTCTCACGCGTTATAGTGCATTCATTATGATATGATTAATTTTTACTGTAGAATGTAATTTTTTTTTCAACGCGTTTTTGCTTGCAGCCTCAAGATTTGGTTTGTATATACAATATAGATCGAAACTGCTACTTGTATAGCAGTCATTTAATGAAATTGGAGAGCACCTGCCGAAATGGAATGATTAAATGGACTTTAGCTCCAAAATGTATCAGTACTGTAAGGTTTGATTATAGATAATACAATATACATGAAAACGATTAATCATAACATATACAAAAAGGGATGTATTTCTTCTTTTAGATTTATATTAATTATAACATACACAAATGTAAGACGGCGAATTCATTTAAATATCATGTTCTTGAACAGAGCAGTCATTAGTGTTTGCTAGAGTTAAATATTAAATAAAAAATAATCAAACCAAAAATATTTAAAAAATAATAATAAGTCTATAAAAGCACAAAATGTTGAAAATTCGATTCTAGATTAAAACATTTCTTTAACTATAAACTTTTTGTACGTCCTTAATTCTTCATCTTAAAATTGCTCTAAATATGAGATGTTAAATTATTCAATTGAAATAATAACAAGATTTCTTTATCAAATTGTGAACTTTTAAAAAGAGCTCAAAATATTTATTTCTGAAATTTTACAGAATTCTTAAAAGCTATGAATATTTCTATCATTATTAAATAGTTTTAAAAAATTTCAATTGAAAGAATTTGTTAGTTACAGAATTGTAATTTTTTCTGAATTTTTTTAGTTTATGGATTTATTTTTAAAGCACTTCACGAAAGTGACTTATAACTCTTCTTGAGCAATAAAAAGACTAAAATACGAAAAAAATGGAGAGGAAAAAAAAAAAAGTTCTGAAATCTATATAATTACAATTCATCGACAAAACTCAAAAGTGTAAAAAAAAAAAAAAAAAGTAACAACAGACCAAATGTATTTATTACAAGACAATCAAGTTCATTACAAACCGTTGCCACTGTTTTCCAAGTTCACGATTTACACGTAAACATACTGGATGAAGCATAAAACGAATAAAAACAACCATAAATACAAACATGCGTACGTTCCTCATTTTGTCTGGAAGCTATAGGTGTCCCAAAAAGAAGCAATCTTCCTTTAAAAAACTTTTTTTTTTTTTTTCAGGGTAATCGGATCAAGGTGAGGACCATCGCGCTTCAGACACCAGCTTTGCTTCATACATATAAAAGAAAAAAAGAAAGAAAAGAAAAATGGCATGATAGCTAACGATTGCTGATTTCCTTCTTATCGCCAAACGAGTTTAAGGTAAGGAAAGTGAAGCAAGCCGATCTGGAATTCTTTCTGCGGGCATGTATCTGTGCGGCATATCGATGAAGGGATGGGTCGCACGACTCCAAGCTGCATTTTCCTTACATTAATTGGATTAACCTAGCGTCTGTGTCCGTCTGAAATGGCAGTGATTAATATTGGTCGAAATAATTAGCAGATCTGGAACAGCTTAAAGCACATGAAGCATCTGCTCGTGTTTTGTGTCCAGAACAGCTATAGTTTGCATTTGCTGCTTTATCTATCAAACGGTCTATATTTGTTATTTATCATTTGTAGATCTTGCAGACGATTATTTTAATCCTTCCTTATATTAGACTTTTCATTATCAGTCATTACTTTCAGGTGGCAATACTCAAGAAAAGAAAGAAAAAAAATCCTTGAGTAAATGCAAACACTTCAACAATCGATATGTAGTCTTATCAGGAAATCACAGATATTTGTTGTTTTGAAACCAAAAACAAATCAAAGATAATTTTTACATTTGCATAACATCAGCAAATTTTGCTCAAGATTACTGACATTTAGATAAAAATTCAGAGATCGATTGTTTTTAAATACTCCATAATCGATATTCTTTTCAGTGAATTAGCAACAGAAATTTTAGTTTCCTTCCTTCTAGAAATTAAACTATCAAATCTATCAACATACAAATAACTAAATATAAATTTTCAATCAAAGGCCGTTGAAAAATGTACCAAATCACTGTCCTGAATTTCTGACTGAAATTACAGCAGATTAAAATCGAATCAATGAAAAGCAAGATAAAAATTTGTTTTTCAGAAATTGATTTTAACTATCATTTTGAAAGTATCTGACCTTAGATTAACGTCCTGGTTTAAAGCTATGCCAGGGATTATTGCAAATGAGTCTAGCAACTTGGAAAAAATCAAGATCAGATAAGGCCAACACTTCCCCACTGCCAAGAATTCCTCACCGCAACCGCGTGAAGACAGACATTGGAAATAGTGAATGACGCGTAACTCTGCGCGCATTTCGCAATAAAATTGACAACAATTTGCGATTCTAAAAATTATTAAGATTTGTACCAAAAGAACAGCTATCACTTTTTAAAATAGCGTTTTTCAACCTGTGGTATGTCAGGGGCACGTAAAATGGTCTCAGGGGCTAAGTGTGGAAAAAAGGTGCAATAGTGAACATTGAAAAATAAAGTGATCATAAGAAGTTTAAGCATATATTCAATCTGCAGGATCCATACTTGTCCAGAGGGATAGAACCAACCACAGGCCGACATTTGACAATAACAGGATATTATTTCAATGATGGTTATACAAAACGAATGGCAATTCGACATCGTTTTCTGTAATAAAATTTTATTTATGCAAAGAATTTGGGATAATGTCAACGTTAGTCGTCGGGATGGTCGTAATTTGCCCATTCCTTTGTCTCAAAGTTGGCAACGCTACTAAAGATATAGTATTCGTATGATAATTAAAATTTTATATACTGTAACTGGACGTGCTATATACATTGTACTATAACTTTATATTATAAATAAATATGCAAACTTCAAATATTTACAATTTATAATTACTTATAGATCACTCATAATTATTACCAGAAATTATAATTGGATAACTGTTGTACTGCCATCTTACAATCAATATTCGAAGGGATGTGCACTTCTCTGTGCCTTAGTAAAGAGGATTTTCCGAATTGTCTCTCAATTTTTATCATCATAATATTGTTTTTAATGATTCAAACTTGCTCTCAAAATTAGTGTAGATGTTAAAAGAGATATAATAAGTTGGGGTATGTGGAGAAGAGATAATAATTCAAGAAGTAGGCAATTAAACACAATTTTGTCGCTATGAACAACAGAAATTCACAGTATCACACAATGCGCCAACCTTAATCACAGCAGCACACACAACTTAATGATGCATTTTGATTTGTATACATTTTTTTCACTTATTTATGCATTTGCGGTTGGTGCATAGCATTCCAACTGAATGGGAAACTTTAAACAAAATATTAAACTGGTTGATTACGAGTAACTTCAACTTTTCGAGGTCAAATAAAACATATCCCAATACGTATCAAAAGTTAAGAAAAAGATGAGGTAGATTCTAAACCACCTAGCTCCAAAGAGTTAAATAAAAATTAAATATTTAGGAATGACCGGAAAATAAATTTTCTCGGCCATGCTAAGGGTGCTTATTATAACACAATTCACTACCAAAAAGAAAGTATTTAATTGCACAATTGCGTTACCTAACATTTGCCAAAACTGTAAATATTCAAACATCATAATTTTTTTAATTTAAAATTTCCACATATACAATAAATAAATTTTTTTTAAAAAAAAGCAATGACCATGATTAAATTAAAAGTGAATTCGGATTCCAACTCTCCCACCCAATGCGGTCTCAATTTTTCGGAAATTTAATATTCAGCTCACGTTGAAAAGTAAAATGTAAAATATATATAACAAATTCAAAAACACGCAATGAATATTCGGAAAAGGTCTTTTCTACCGCAGATAAAAACAGCTATCAATCGCCATTATTTCCACTTCAAAAGGTAAGCACTCGTTCACCCTGCGATAAACGCGCACTACTACAGTGTCACGTGCGAACAATAGATTTGCGCAAGATAACGTTTAATTCGCTGATCGAATTCGCATGTGGCACTTCAAAACACTATGACACACCAAAGAAAAATTCTGAGTAGAAACAATTTAAATTGTAATACTCGCTTTACGGATACAGTGTCGCAAGTTCAATGAATTTGTCCTCTAGTAACGAGTAGTATGATTGGAAATCTGTACAAACAGATATGTAAAGAAAGCTGGGTTGTTTATTACTTTTTCGTATATGTAGTATAGAGAAAGCGCAGTAATCGTTAAAAAATTTGAACTTAAGCTTTTGACGAATCTCCACGTTTTAGACCTCTCTGTTTTCGAAAAAGACATTTTTAGAAAATGCTCGTCTATCTGTCTGTGACAAAGATAACCCAAAAATGTTTTGAGCTAGACGAATGAAATTTGGCATTGATCTCTGTACCAAATTTGTAGACTTCTATCAAATTTTGAGCAAATTTCGTACAAAGGAAATCTGTCTATCCGACTGTTTGAATTTAAGTTAACACGATAATTACAAAACGAAGAGAACTAGATGGATAAAATTCGGTGAAAAATAACAGAAAGAAGCACCAAAAATAAGAAGTTTTGTCAAGAATGAAATATCTAATCAATATACACATTCATAATACACCAACTTCAATCTGAAGAGTTAAGGTACTAAAAATTCTTTTATTTTAGTAATTTCAGTGTCATACAAGACGAACAGTTTTATTTTTTGCTCACAGTCTAAAAACAATCCAGAATCAATTCGCAGAACTAAAACAAGTATTAAGCTGAAAAAAAAAAGCATTTTTGTTCAAACGGTCATCCACATCGAACAGAAAACAAATTATTTTTGATATCCTACATTATAGACGGCAATTTCACCAAGGTTTTTCAGGCAGAATCCATTATTTCTTATGGTGTTTTAACACATTTGTTTTTTAATATATTCTATGGATGCAACCAACATCCCACGCCTTTTTGCAATATCGAGCATAATGTAGCCAATGATAACTCAAATCCACAATAAATAGAAAAGATAGGGAAACAGTAATACGTGAATGGCTTAATACATGTTTCTTTTTAACTTATAAAAAATCATAATGATTGTAAAGAATTCTTGTTTAAACACAACATTCCATTGCATAAAGTACTGAAATCTGAAACCAAATCTCGTTCAACTGCACAAATCCGTTTATATATATTAAGGTCAAAGTCAGGAATACTTCATTGATTGTAATGAATCATCATGCACTGCTAACTCGAACATTTACTGATTATAATGATGACAGCATAATAGTATATAAATATTCATTTAAAATGCCTATTAGATGTCATTATAGCTCCATGAAGAATAAACAATAACCTTATAAAAATCAGCAGGATTTCTCTCCCTGAAATTTTCTCGTGCTATTTCTCACAACGATCTTAGCCCCCCCCCCAAAAAAAAATGGATAATGCCGCGAATGCCTTGCATGGCGAACAACAGTTGGCGATTATAGATCTTTGGTGTGAACGTATGATTTTTTTTTTAAATCTATCGTGCGAATATGTATTTCACACGCCTTTTTTTTTTTTCCCTCCGATCAACTTAAAATTTGAAAAGGAATTTCATTTGTGGTTACAAATTCACACATCGTATTTCATTGATTTAAGTCTCCGCGTTTACACATGTATGAAAGTACATCCCAACAGAAGATCAACCCTTTGACAGATTTGGTTCAAAATTTGACTAGAATCTACACTTCCGATGCTAAACCTAGATACTAAATTTTACCTATCTAGCTCTTTACATTTTGTAGTTATTGAGTTCATTTGTTCTTGAACAACCAGATAGACAGATTTCTTCTGAACAGATTTTGTTCAAAACCTGTTTAAAAAAATCAACGAATTTAATCTGTATACCAAATTTCATCTATCTAGCTCAAACCTTTTTTGAGTTATCGTGTTCATAGACAGACATACTGACAGATGACGACAAAAATGTGTTTTCCAAACTAAGAAAGGTCTGAAACATGATGATTCGTTAAAATCTCGAGTTCGAACCTTTTTGACGATTACAATATTTTCTCAATACACGAATAAGTAATTAAGGTCACCAAAATGAGAAAAGGAAATTGACTTATTCCATTACTACAACCAAACTAATACAGTAAGTACAAAGTGAAAAATTTACACAAGCTTTTTTTTTTTATTTTTTTTCCCTAAAATTGTTTTAAAAAATCACACTCAGTATGTCGGTTACAAAGTTCACTATTATGAATTCTTGACCATCTCAAACAAATCTGCATATAACATGCATTATTACAATGATTAAAAACTAAGCATGTCAGTGCAAGGAGAGAAACCTATTCGTTAGATAAAAAATAAAGAAAGGGATCTAAAGATAAACAGGATTTGGAAGCACGTCTCATACGTTTCCGGATTTCATTTAAAACGATCTCTTACCAAGCATTTTATTAGTAAAGAAAACTCTTATTACTTGATAGGAATCGAAATTTATCTTTGATAACAAACCATCACGCCTGGTTTTTCGTCGAAACGAACTCGCTATTCACAGGAAAACAGCAACAAATAATAGTAAGTAAGAAATATGAAATAGCAGTTCCAAGGAGGGAATGTCATTTCACCAATTCAAAATCGCATTGTCAAACGCTGACAAAACTTCAATTGGTGCAGACTGTTGCAAAGATTCAAAAACAGCTTTCATCCAAGAAAGAAAAAAAAAAGAACTATAAGAAGGAAATATAAGAAAAAGATCAAATTCTTCGTGGTTTAATGTCTCTTTAAAGAGCGGGGGATGACTAAGAGAGAACTTAAGAAGAAAGGTCAGTCACCCATTAAAAAAATGTTAACATCCCCCTCGCGCCGCAGATGAGTCAACAGCCATCAGTAAAGGTACCACAGCCATTTATTGAACAAAACTGACGCAGCTGTCGTCGTACGGAAATCACACAAGCAGGACGTAGCAACCCTCACAACGAATTAAGAGATAAATTAATTTAAAGCGAACGAAATCAGCTGATTTGGGCGAACGCCAGACGTAATGTCCATTTGGGGATTCTCCGTTGGTCTTTTCTCAGTGAGTTTCGTGGAAATGCGCAATTTTCGAGACAGGAGACGCAAGATCTCATTAGGTTATTCATGAATGGGAAAGAAATGATTCACGGTCGGTTTTACACTTATTTTTACTTTACAGAGCTGCACGCCTATATGGTTTCTAGGTTAGGTTACGATGGTTCTACGGCGTAATAGAGTACAGCACAAGTTTTAAAGGCGATGTTCCAGAGATAGCCAAGCAAACTATGACTAAGTCTAAGATATTTAATTATTCATCTCAATCTTTTTTTTACAAAATCCCTTATAGGATTAAAAGCCGAATATTTTTCATTAGGAGCTGTTAACTTTTATTCAAGCATAACTAAAACTATTTGCGACTTAACACTAATCAGCCGTTCTAAATCTTGTGAGTCATGCAGTCAGAATATAAATAGATGATGAATTTCAATTATATTAGAGTAACGATTTTTAATCTTTTATGCTTCAAATAAATGTGAGCATATCTGTTATATCATTTTTACAAATCAATAAAGCCGTTACTGTGAACTGAAATATAAGCAAAACGAATTAAAACATGCATAAATAATAGGTTCTATTTTCTTAGGAAACGCAAGCATATAAATTAAAGTGCCCTTAACTCTTCTCAACTGCAAACCCTTTTCAACAGTAGAAAAAGAACATCTCCCAGCCTTATGCATGAGGAAACAAAATAAATAAAAACTTCTAGAAAGTATTTTAAAAATAATAGTCCGGTGAAATACTTATTAATAAAGGAAATAAAAATTGACTAATCAACTAATAATAAATAAAATTAATTACATACATTTATTAGTAATTAGGAATTTTGAATACTAATATAAATTAAAAATTGTTAAGGATTACTCTAGAAAAACCTAGATGAACATCGCGTTTTGAAGCAATACAAGGTTTGTTTACGTATCATAATTTTGAACAACAGTCAAATAACGAGGGCGACAGTTAAGTTGACAGCCCCTCTCAAAACTTCTGCATCACAACGAGAGGACGTTTAACCCATCATGCCAGATTGAATATGCACTATCTATATCAGAATAAAGGGCATAGTATTCTTTAAATCTAGATTTTCAGTAAAACTAGGTTTTCAAACAAACACTTATCAGGCCCCAAAAGCTAGACCTTCTTACCTCTAGGCCCTTTCAGCTTCCAGAAAAATCCGGAAGAAGCTAATATTAGCAATGTTTTAATAAAGCCACAATTTAAGTCCCATAGAATATTTCAAGAGGTCATGAAATAAACTGAATAAAGATATTGATGCACTAGCACTCTTACTTTTTAACATTCCCTCCCCTTTCATAATGGATACTGGGTTTGAGATTTTATATTCTCTTTATACAAAATTCTGTATAAGGAATGATCAAGCTTTATACCTTCCCTCTCAAAGGTTAGTACACAATGTTTTATTAGGTTTAGTTATAACTGATATATAATGGCTACAATATAAATCAAATATAAAAATATATAAAGTGCCATCGTAGAAGATGGGGTGATATATATATAAGAAAATAAACTAAGTTAAAACCGTAAAAAGAAGAATTTTAAAATTTACCAACACGAAATCAGTAGCATTCCATATAGCACTAACAATATATATAAAAGCGTCACCAAAGTTGAAAACAAATAACATAAGAGAGGGATTGTGGTCTCTGGACAATAAAGCTATGTAGTTAAAAATGAATACGAAGCAGCGATAGCGATAATTCTTGTTTTGTGATTTATCTCTCCAAGTAATTTTACTACTTTGGAATAAATAATGAGAAGTGATATGATAACTGAAAAAAAACAACTAATCATTTCTTTTTATCCTACTGTTTACTTTCATTAGTTTATTATTATTTTGAGCATGAGATAGTTCAATCACTGATTATCAGATATATATTTAAAATGTACAAAACAGTAAAACAAATAATTACAATACGAAATCTATATTTGTGTTCTTTACACTGATGAATAAAAAATAAAACAGATTACTATGCACCAAAAGGTACGACGCACCACAGATTGACACCTTATATGTTCAGAATTTCTTATTACATCTCAAGGACATACGGATTATTTAAATCAAAATAGAATGCTTCTGAAGTGAGTAAAATATAATGAAAATCATCCTTGACAAGGTCTTTTTGTTTATCAAAAACTAGTTTTGAGATTCACGGTCATTTAAAAAATTTGTTATATTGCCACCTGAACTGGTCTCTTATTGGAGTGTAATAATTAAACTAAGAAAAAAATGCAGAACAATGATATGAAGAAGCAGCGTAATTACGCAGAACAGGAAGACAGTAATAACTTAATTCGGCATTTGCGATAGAAAAAAATCGTGAGGCGCCCGACTGCTCTATGAAAAATCCTTCCTTGCCTATCCTTCTAGTTTATTTACGTATCACTGCAACGCGATATGCCCAGCATTAATAGATGGGGTGCAAGGAGTGTACTTATGTCCTAGAGCTAATCTTATGGGGCACCTTCAGAACAAAACATTAACATGTTTATATCATTTTTTTTTAATGAAACATCATGAAAAGGTAAAAAAATACCGCCATGCTCCGAGCGTCATTTATATTTACTAAAGCACTGAAATAATAGGAAAGGAAAAGTTATATTGTGCCAACATGTGTTAGTCATCCTCATGTATTAGTGTTATCATTGCCCAGTATACCTTTTAATCTTAACTAAATACACCTGAAAAAAAAAAGAATGAATTTGTATATTTATCATATCAAACAGTGAAAAATGAGTATGATAAGCAGTATTTCTATGGCTATTGAGGCAAAAAACAAAATTTTCGACTGATATTTAATTAAAAATCTAATTAAAATTTTCCATTTTCTTGTATTTACTATTCCAGAAACAACTAGAGCCCAAATTTGGTATATTTAGATCTAGCAATCTAAACGATAGAGCGTTTTGAACGATTTTTGCATCACGCATATTCCAGTTTACAAATAGTTTTGGTTAAATATTAATATTCGATTTTCAAGCTACTCAAAGGCTATTTTGAAACGAATCTCGTAATTCTAAACAACAGTCAAATGTCAAAGATGACACCACACCACAATGTCAAAGATGTCCGCACCACACAAGCGGGAGGACTTTTAACTCGCGACGTCGGATTTGGCATGCATCGTGCCCATAAATATAATGGACCTCTAGTAGAATTGTAAACAAACACAGAACTCTCTGGTCCCAAAATCGAGAGTTTACTACTAGGCTACTGTTGTTGCAAATAGTACGTCAGCCTATAATTTTTATCATGTTAAAACCTTGCATTCAACAGATCAGAACTAATCTTAATAGCAAATATCTTATTGTAATAAAACTTTTCAGAACATAGATATTTTTTTAAATCTTTAAAATATTTTTTACTTTAGTTCGAAGCCATTTCAAAAATAAATAGAATAGGATTTAATATTTAAATTTAGCATGATAGTACTCAAATATGTCCAAATGTTCAAAGCGTCCTTTTCAGAAATAAAACTTGAAAACTTAATAACCAGAAACCGAAACTAGCAAAAATTTTCCTACGGCGGACAAATGCTAGTAGTTCCCGTCATAATTTCAAACGCGGATATACGTCAGAAAAATATTCTGATCAACGACTGCAGTTCCTTTTAAAACAGATAAAAGGAAAAGCGGCGCATAAAGAGTTCCCACGAATAAGGTGAGTGTACATCAGCAGCAAAGGAATCTGATAGGAAGGCGCAGTAGTTCAAGTTTCCCGGCAAACTTTTTCTTTCATCTAAGCTTGTCATGCATTATCTTTTAGTTTAAGAAAAAGAAGAAGAATGCATGTCATACAGTGGGAAATGAAGCGAAGCATGAAAGAAAATTGAATATTAATCTGCCAATCGGTAAGTTGTTGGGTTATAGGAGGAATGAAAAAGTGAAGTCACCAATCCATGTACTATTTGTTCTTTCTTGATTTGGGACGGTAATTAATCTCAAACTTTGTCATTCCTTATTTTGTCTTTCAGAAATAGCACACTATTTTATTTTTCATTAAATTAATAAGAAAAAGTTGTTTTTTAATCGTCACCATAATCCGAGGATGTAATTCTGAAAGGTTTTCATAAAGATTTAAATTTGTGTTACACATTCCATTAACGAACACAGGAGGATAATTCACCCCCCCCTTCGTTAGAAAACAAGTCTTCAAATATGCGTTCAATGTACTCAGTATCGCAATCATTCGAAACAAAGCGTGGAAAAACGGTCGACAAATCAAATCTCAGCCCAATTATCCGCGGCAGACAGGGAAAAATAGAAGATAAATTTCAACCATCTGATGAACACGCTTTACTATTTTAAAAGCTTTCTTCCAGTCATATGAATGTTGGCTCGCGACTCGCACAAAGCAGTCTTCGGTAGCTGTCAGTCAAGTCAAAGACAAGTTTTTCAAGCGAAACGGGACGGCTGTAGGAATTAAAATCATATGGTGGAAGACATTTTTTTTTCTCCATAGAAATATGGGGGGATAGCACGTCTAGAATATAGGTGGGGGTGTAAAGAAAGGAGTCTAGCCCCACCCAGAAAAAATAAAAATATAAAATATTTAAATACAGAATATCATCTACTGTACAATGACCCATCCATGTAAGATTTTATATCTGCAACCCATGACTTAGATTTGACCTTGCTAAATAGAAATAAGAGATCTAAAACGCAGAATGTTCTAGAAAAGATAAATCGCCTTCGGCATCTACACTTTTAGATGGCCTTTTTAGTGACATTTTACTACAGCTCATTTCACTTGAAGACCTTCTAATAACTTTAAATCGTGTAAGAAAAAATTGTTGCAGCCGTCAAAACTTCCATTGAGCATGCACAGTATGTACAAAAATTTATACAAAGTAAGCATAGGAAAACTAGCATCACTAATGCAAACA
Source organism: Argiope aurantia (assembly GCA_026543865.1). NCBI lineage: Eukaryota > Metazoa > Arthropoda > Arachnida > Araneae > Araneidae > Argiope > Argiope aurantia. The sequence goes on along the minus strand of JAPMOR010064452.1, from coordinate 319,223 downwards.
TCTACATTATATATATATATACAAGGAGCGGGATATTAATTCCTTAAAATAATTTCTTTATTATCTCCATAATGTTTAAACCAAAATATGTTTTCTTATATGGCATTTAAAAATTACTTCATTAAATTCATGGCCTATAAGTGTGATACATGCCGACCAATAAAGAAAACGCGTGAGAAAACATTCAGAAGTTACACAGCTTCAAAAGGAAATTTTTCTAAATTTAGCTGAAATAGCATTTTGGTTTCGATTCGTATAGACTCAGCACCATGAAAAAGAAAACAAAAAGATGCACAGCTCAAAAGTTAAAGCGAAGTTTGAATTCAAATGAGTAGAAAAATTAATTTTAAGAATGTTAGTAATATGAAATTATTATAAATATAAATGCACAATTTGTAATATCCTTTCGGAGACGTGATTAGCTTCTTTTAATACGATTCAATTCAACTTTCCAAAGAAATTTTAATGAGCCTTTTTTTAATATTTTCATTTGTTTATTTCGAGCATAATAATTTCATGATAGAAAAAAAATATATAATATTCAAGATAAATTTGCAGAAAAGAAAAATCTACGGCATCTCAAAAATAATAATAATAATAAATAAATAAATAAGTAAAATCTGGATTCCTACTAATAAAAAAGAGCGCGCGTGTTGACGTTCTACAGATCAGATCGTTTGGCCTATGATTACCTTATAGCATTTTTTTTTAATTTTTAATCACAACTTTAATTGGAAACTAAACGAAATTTTTTGTGTTTCGTCTATGATTTCCGAAAATATTACAACAAAAAATGTTTTTTACATCGTCAGAAAATTCTTTAAAAAAATTATCTTTGTAATGATTTGCAAAGAAATCCTTTTTCTTTTTTAAAAAAATCCATATTTTAAAAATATTACAATTAATTATTTACAAAAATATATTTCACCTTTGAAGTAAAACTAGAGTAGTTCTCATTGTTGCTATAAATATTTTATCCTTGCATTTTTTTATTATTATTATTGATGATTAAGATATGAAGATACGGTTTATTTTTCCATGCTGAATAATTTTCAAGATAAGGAATGCTTTTAATAATATTTTATAAATTTGTTGTAATACAATTTAAATGTAACATCAGTATCAAGCGATGGTAACAAATTTTTTGAATGCGGCCGTTTTTAAATATTGCTGTTAATCTCTGCACATAACTGGATGAATAAAGATATAGACAGAATTTTACGGGAAAAGCACAGCAAATAGAACAAAATGATGTTAGGCTTCCAAAACAGAATGAGTTGTATATGTATCAAAATTTGAATTTTAAAATATTTTGGAGAGAGAACCATTAATAATATTATTTAATAACCATTAATGTTACATAAAATATTTCTTTGAAATTTTTAGTAACCAATATTCTCGACAAATCAACAGGTTGATAAAGGTGGCTAATACAAAATAAGTGAAAGATTGAATGAAAATTATTTTAATTCAACTTTAGTATGCTATTTATTATAGGTGAATTCTATCACTAAAGCTATTTACGGTGAATGGATTTCAACACATAGTTTATAGTCAATTTAAATATATAATTTAATTGATAAACCAGGCTAATACCTGCTACAACACCAATTGAAAATAGTACTTCACTCTTTAGATAATATTCTCGTATAAGAAATGAAAAACACACTGTTGACGAATGTACATGAAAAAAACTTTCAAGGCCATCAAGCTATTTCAACAATGGGGACTTTATTTGCAGGCGTATCAGGTGCAAAGCTCCAAAATACAAAAAGTATTCTAAAACGCAACAAAAATTTAGACGCTGAATAAATTTGAAAACTAATATTAAAAAGAATCTATTGACATTAGTATTTGTTTCTCAGCATTTTGGAACAATTGCCAATACTGTTTGTTCATTGGCGATTTTTTTAAAATTCCTTTTCTAGACTGGAGCATCATTTATCGTTATAGCAAGCACGAATCATTGTGAATTAAAGGAGGTGAAAAATAAAACAGAAAAAAAGAGAGCTTTAGTAACTTTTGTTTAGTATTGGAAACATAAAGCCATTCTAGTTCATGTTATTTTGCGTAATTAAAACTTCTAAGAATGCCTTGTCTCGTCAAAGGTTTCTTTACAACTGGTGCCGCAATTCCAGATTCGTCGTAACTTCTGCAAAAGTGTTCATAAGTTATTCCTATTAAATAAATTTAGAACTGACTTCGACGCTGTTCAAAACACTAATAACAAATCAACAACGAATAATAATTAAATCGATTACAAAAGTTTCAGAACAACATTCACATATCAAATAGCCTTTTTAAAAAACATTTTTTCAGTTTTTTTTTTAATCCAAATTGTACTTGCAGCTTCCCTATTACGTTAAAAACATTATACATCTACCAAAATAAAAATTGTGCAAAAGCATTTTCGTGGTGATTTATGTTTTTTTTTTTTTATGTAAGGGGAGATCATTTTGTGGATTATCTTGCGCAACTTTGTTGATAAGAAGCAATTACATTATTCGATGAATAAAATCTCGATTTTAAATGAATGTTGATTCGATTTTAGATTTTTAAAACTATTTAGCGAACCTATTTTTATGAATAAGAATTCTCATCGTTGTCATAATGCCAAAGAAATAGCAACACATTTGGTGCAATGTTGATCTTTGGATTTAGATATCTTTTCTTTATATCACGAATACCTCTAACTTTCGAAAATGGCAACTATAACTAAGCAACAAAGAATCAGGCCAGACTATTTACTCAGGAGTCAAACGGTCAAGTTAGAATATCAAATGACAAGCCCAAACAATCAGAACGGTAGAAACCATATCAAAAATTGTTCCTTATAAATGAAAACAAATTTTTATTTTTATTCTAAAATGAATGGTCAAGTATTACATATTACCTTTCTCCCTATTGATGACATTACATCTTTCCTGTCTTACATCAACTTGCTTTCGATATTCTGGGGCGGACTATCAAAAAAAATTGCATAAGAAAGAGAATTACTCGACATTTATTTATTTATTTGTCAGTTAATACTTATATGGTATAAATACAGAATGCATCGTTTCAGTACCCTGAGAGAACCACTTTTCGCCGATTCTATCTCACTAAAGAATTAGATGTGGAAGGATTTCCAGAATTAACTTTATTATTAAATGTAAACATATCCTCTTTTCATACGTTCCTCTCACGCCTATTTTCTCCAATTAAACCCTTCCTAACGCAAGCGCAAAAGCACAGTGGGTTTTAGAATCCGTTGGCAAACAATATATGCAATAAATATCTAAGGACAAAAATAAAACAGCTTAAGACAACACTGATAGTGATTCGTGCAGTTTCTTCGAACATTATCAACCCCAGTAATCCATAGAATAGCCCATAGATTGTCTAAGTGGCAATTAAAAACAATCAAATCTTTACTCCTTCGCGTGTCCCTTTCACATTAAAAAAATCTGCAGAGAAAGTACCTTGAGCCATAAACGCGCCATCAAGGTCGGTTCGACTTCGACGGCAGGTAAAGCAGCAGAGCAGAGTGCACCTTGCAAAACTACGTAAAGGGTCAAGAGAAGAATTCAGCTCTTTATTTCTTCCTACTTTTTTTTTAATTTGTTATTTTATTTTCCTTCTCAAACCAACCACCCGTTCGCCGACAGTTAAGAATGTGTTTACCGTGCAGCCTTCGCGCTCTATTGCGCAATCGCGTGACGCGTACCGATTCGCACGGCACACCTGCTGCTGTTCGGAGAGATGTTTTTTTTTTTTTTTTTTCAAACTACAAAATCGATTTGTAAAAAAGAAAGAGGGGATCAAAAGGGAGATCTATCCCACTTAGATAGGATCGAATCAATAGCTTTCCCTAGTTGAGTAAAACGTTCAATGAGCTAGACTGACGGGGGAAAAAACGAAAGCGGTTTTTCTCGAATTAAGGTCTGTAAGACTGTCGGGATTTATATCGCTTTAAAAAAATCACGTGGCAGTTTTCACTAATGACTGCGAGGTAAGATAACACAGCTATTAGTTTTAGGTGAGTAAGAAATAAAAACAGCTATCTTTCCAATGGTGATTTTCTACTCTAAATATTAAAAAAAAAAAAAAAAAAAAAAAAACTTTTTAACTTAGTTTTAATTGTGCTTTCTCCGCACTCTCCTCCTAATGAGTTTTGGAATTTTAAATAAAATATCGAAATACCTTTTTTATTTTTACTATTCATCTACATTTTTTAAGGAAGATGTTTTATTTTTGTATTTACAGATTTCAATTTTTAGATAATTTTCAAAGAATAATTCAGTTTAGTAACATTAACGCCACGTTTTTAAAGCAACACTAGGACTATTTTAGGACGGACCTCGTAAGTTTGAACCGCGGTCAGATGACGAGGACGACACCTCAGCTGGCACCCTCTCTCCAATCTTCCACACCACACTAGCGAGAGGTCGTTTGGCCTCGATTTAATAAAATTTAACATGCACCTGACCCGCTTACACAACGGTTCTTCGGTGGAATCAGGTCTCGAACTTGAAACCCTCCGGTTCAGAAGCCGAGACCTTACCACCAGGCCACCGCGATCCCTTTCATAGTTCTTTTCTTCCAATTTTGTACTATTTCTCAAATCATCGCTCTCCCCCTCTCCTCAATTTCGTTATTTTGCACCATCATAAAAGAATGCGTCTAGTAGATTGAGAATAACAATATGTAATTACAACAATTAAAAAAACAAATATGAAGAATTTACTCACGGGATATTAAATCCCAAAACACGAAGTAGACGAATTCTTGATTACATATTTGTAGTAATACGAGAAAGGAAATGCATATGGAATTTGACGTAAAATATAATTGCAACTTATGACAATATCCAACAAAGTATTCCTGTTTCAGTATACATTTACTAAGTTTCCAGATGATTTTCGAGACAGTTGGTTATAGCTGACAATGGAGCAAACCTGGGCCTATGGAGCAAGCAGGTCGATTAAAAACATTTCAATAATTTATTTGTAAAATAAATAAATTTCTAAAAAATACACTACTATGAATTCTAAAATAGTAATGCAATACTAACATTTTATCAGATATAATTGACTTTTCTATCAAATTTCATTATATTAGATAAATTATTTTAGTATTTATAAATACCGAGCATCTGTGTATATAAAATTGTGTACAAATATGGAGATATGATTCATAGTAAAAAGCAAATATATTTTCACAAAGTTACTAAAATAAAAAGGTTATCCAAAATAAATAATTAACATATAGCTAAAGCTTAAAATGTAATGAAGTGTGAAACTGAATTGACAAGTTTAAGTTACAGTTTCATAATATTCATTGATTAAGACTACAAAATTTCTAAATCCTTCTCAGATAGTTGGTACGATAAAAGCGTTCAACATTGCTATTTGAATCATATTCTATTTGACTTACGCTCAAATAGTTTACAAGTGCAAATTAATCTTTTTCCGTACTTAGTTTTAAATATTTTCGTATCATTTGTTAAATATTCGTCATCAAAATCAATTGGTATCTAAATACAAATAATATTAAGCTTGTTATTTTTGTTACATTATTTTGAATGACGAAATTACCTATTCAGTAGAACGAATGCAATTGTTCGATATACTGAACAGATGGATTCTGAACTACATCTTGACACTTCTTTTTCCAAGATGCGATATAGTGTCAAGATTTTAGCCAAAACCGGGAATTTTATTTGCAAGTTTAGTTCAGTTATATTAACACACCGTTTGAAAGCAACATTAAGGCTATTTTGGAAGATCCTTATAATTTTCAACCCCAGAAAATGACGAGGCCAACAAACTTAGTTCTAATTCCAAAAATTTCGCACCACATTAACCGGAGGAGATGGACGCCAGATTTAAAGTATACCAGATACCATACTGTATACATGACGGAGGGATCTTTAGTGGAATCGGGTTTCAAATATGAAGTCCTCTAACTCTGAGACTGAGACTATACTAGGCCATGGTGGTTTCGAACTGAATCGCAAAGTTTTCACATCACAGATCACATCTTCTAGAATTTTCATATCAATTATCAAGACTTCATTAAGGCTCACTTTTCTTTCTATACAATAGATTCAAATGAAAAAAATTACATGAATTTTGCATGTCTTATTTTCTGTTTACACATTTTAAATAAGAAAAAAAAAATTGTCATTATGCACTGCAAAATACTTATATCATCAGTAATTCCTCATTATAAAGGGAAGCGCATTCACTAAGAATAATCTGTTTTGTAAAGAAAGAAAAGGAGAGAAATTTCTCATACTGTATACAGAGTTTAACAAACATAGTACAAAAATTTACAATAATTAAAGAAAAAATTCGATCTCGATTTTTTTTGGTGAATTTTCATGTTTCAGTTAGCCACGGATGAAACACAAGACCGATTTGAAGAATTATGTTTGTCTGTAAACACAGTGAATAAAAAAAAGCAAAAAGTTAAGATGAAATTTGTTATCGTTACACCAAAAATTGTATGTCCCCATCAAATTTTGGACGAAATCCATTTACGATAAATCTATATCCATCCATCGTGCACATATGGACGCAATAACTTAAACATGCAATAAGCTAGTGAATTGAAATTTAGAATATGATTTTACCATCAGAACTGTAACTCTATATTAAAGTTTGAACCACGTCTGTTACCGTATCAACCGTCGGTCTGTTCGTCTCAATTGCTGTTATACAAATTAAACAAAAACAAAAAGATAATGAAAGGAAATTTATTTTTATATTTTAAATAATCAATTTAAAAAAAGAATCAATTCCACATCCCCAACCTCTGGTCAAATTTCATTAGTTTTATATGAAATGTCCATATAAAATAATCCATAACATATACCTAAATATGTTATCAAAGGTTACCTGTTTTGAGAAAAATCTCAAAAGCATTGCTTCGCTACACTTTATCAACAGAGAAAAATCTTAAACAAAGTCCTTTAACCATAGTCACTGCATCGATTTTTCCAATTATTATGTCATGTGAAAACTCAGGACTCATCAATAATTATCAATAGTGGCCTACTCCCCCGTTCATCGCTTATGAGATATCAAAAAATAACACCTTTGCAGAACCCCCAGCCTATCAAAAACTGAACCGCTTTCGCCAATGTTATTTGTCAATTAATTTCATCACTTTTCAAGTATAACTAATCAATCATAATGCATTAAATTTATTGTGCAACTAAAAATTTTTTCAAAAATTAGGTATAGTGAAATACAATACATCAAAATGTGTTGACAAGATTAAATAAATATTAATATGGTGGATGAAAAATTAGTTGCCGAAGGTGGATAACTGAAATTTAAAAAATTTTAAACTTAAAAAACATTTTGAAACAGATTGAAAATTTAATAAAAAATAGTCACTTCAAATTACAAAGGCCGCAATTAAATGCCTCCATTCCAAAACATCCGCTCTGGAAAAACAAAACGAAACCCAAACGAGCCGATTAACCAACACCAACTACAATGATCAAAACCCAATCATGTCAATGCCAAAGGAAACGAGAAAGATTTCATTAATGAAACAACGCTCGCGTTCAAGGTTTTTCCTAAACTTCCCTCGTTTTTGGCTGCTCGCTCCAAAACCCAGGTCGAACTCCGGAAGAAGGAAGTACGTGTGAGGTCGAAGATTTTGCCCGGAAAAAGAAACAAGACGACTCGAAATAAACTCTCGAGTTAAAACAGGCGACAATCCTTAAGAAATACGAACTTAAAACATCAGGAGAAAAATTTGATTCATTAGGCAAATTAAATGGCGCACATTTAACGCTTTCTCTTTAAAATTTATTTGTAAATTAATAAGCTAATGACCTGTGAAGGTGAGAATAAGTATGATGCACAGCATCGCGTGCTAGATGGTCTCCTGCTGTAGAGGAATTCTAAAATAATTCTCAACTGCGGCACGCGGTCATGCCCTGGAACGAATGAATGGTTGAAAAAGAAGAAATCGAAGAATTTCATTTTGAAAATAAAGGCGAGGAATCTTGCTATATGTCAAGAAAACGCGAGGTCATTAAAAACGGTGAGAATAAATTATAAGACCTGTAGGAGACGATTGAATTGAATTGTTTGAAGTTTTTATGGCGAAAGAGCTGTAGGAGACGATAGTCAAGATTTCATATCTGATTGGACTTGTAAATCTTTTACAATTCGGTATTGGCAGTTGAATGAGCACTGAATACGATATATATATATATATATATATATATAT
>JAPMOR010064452.1:279154-310891 GCA_026543865.1 Argiope aurantia | reverse complement strand
CAAAATATTTTTAATCTTCAAATTTTGATAGTCATACCAAACTTATACTGATGTTTAGATCGTTTCGTTCAATTTACTATATATATTTCGCTAATTTGTTGTCATTTCCGGTAAAACTTCAACGTTAATTTAAAGTGAAAATGATAAATTGCAATTAATATAAAGATATTTTTTAATAAAACCAAGCGTTTTATTTTATTTATCATCTTTATTGTTATTTATTATTATTATTATTGAATATGAGTATTGCAAACAGAATCGCTCGGTATATAAGTCTTATGAAAAATATTTTGTAGTTCACATAATTTATGTAATATCTCAAAGAATAATTCAACAAAAATTTCTCAGATTCAGCATAAAATTCAGTTTTTAGTTTTGCTTTCAAAAGGATTGAAATTAAATCAATAATAATATTTTGTTCCGGCCTATAAATATATTTCAAAAATTATGAAGTCTAAATTTAATGCAGTAAGGTATCATATTCTGAGAAATAATCTGGATACACCAAATTTTAAATAAATGAATGAATGTTTCTATTTTCCACGATCAACTAAGACTTATTTATGAAGTTTTGAATGTTAAAAATTTAGAAAAACTCAACATTTTCATAATCTTATGCCAATTAATCTTGAGAAACCTGCGCGTTGATTGGCGTATTTTCTTTGAAACGATCGATGGAAAATCTAAAATTATTCTTTTTTTATCGAATAATGATATTCAAATTTTCATAAATCAGTCAGTTTAAGTGATTGATTTAGTTGATTGGAAATTAACTCCTTTTATTTAAAATATTAGTGTTTCAAGAACATTTTGTTATTCGTAGTTTCCACAGCAGAAGCTTAATGTAAAATCAAAAATTCGTTATTTATTAGAGCTTTTATTAAATCAAGTTACATAAAATATAATCATTTTCCATTTGGACCATTTTTGCAGATCTGTGACTTACTAAAGGTTTACAAATCAGCTGTCTGGCTCTGATTTGAATGGATATCCTGTTCATATTAAAGAAAACCTGCCTTAAAATATAACTGATTTATTGGATTAATAATATAGAGAGTTTAAAAGATCATAAAATAATTTTTCTTGAATTTATTTTTTAGAAAAAATAATATTTCATATATGTTTCCTTTCCTACAGACACGTGCCGAAAATTATATTTTTGCAGATTTTATTTCCAAAAAGATTTAATTTATTTTTAGTTGGAGCTGTAATCAATGTGATGGCAACACTTTGAAAAAAGCTAATTTTTTTCCCATGAATACGAAACGTGCTCGAGCAACTTAAATTTTATTTTTATTTTGTACGAAAAAAAATTGTTGAAAAATATATTTAAAATATTTATTTAAAAATTCATTAAAAATAGAAATTTAATTTTAAGGTTAAAACATTGGTATCATTTAAAAGATAAATTTTTGATCTTTAACTTCATGTAAACATCTTTTTTGTCCGGTAATATTTTCGGAAGTTATAGCAGAAACACGCCAAAATTTCGATAATTTTTAAATAGATAAAATTCTAATTAAAAATTCGAAAAAATAACCCCTAGGTACACATTTCTGGCCTCCAATATATACACGTGCCAAATTTGGTAGCTGTAGGTTGAATGGTCTGGCCTGTAGAGCGCCAACACACACACACACACACACACACATTGAGCTTTATTATAAGTACTACATAGAACAAACACATCAAAAGTAAACATAACATTTCAATAGTTGCCAAAAACAAAAGAGAGAAAAATGCAATTAATAAGCAGACGATATTTAGAAAAGTACAGTTATTTAGACTGGAAAATGAAATTATCTGAAATTAACCACACGCGCAGACGATATTTACAAAAGTAAAAATATTTAAACCTGAAAAGGAAAATATATGAGTTATTCCATCAATAAATGCCATAAGTTTGTTTATATCTTCATTATTTTATGAGTCATTAAACATCAAAATGGGTCCGGGACTAAATAAACACCCTGTATAGAGAGTGTAAAAGATCATAAAATAATTTTTCTTGAATTTATTTTTTAGAAAAAATAATATTTCATATTTTTTTCATTTCCTACAAACACGTGCCGGAAATTATATTTTTGCAGATTTCATTTCCAAAAAGATTTAATTTATTTTTAATTGGAGCTTTAATTAACGTGATGGCAACACTTTGAAAAAAGCTAATTTTTTCCTATGAATGCAAAACGTGCTTAATTTTAATTTTTATTTTTTACGAAAAAAATATTGGAAAACATAGTTAAAATATTTATTTAAAAATTCATTAAAAATAGAAATTTAATTTTAAGATTAAATCATTAGTATCATTTAAAAGATAAATTTTTGATCTTTAACTTCATGTAAAAATCTTTTTTGTGCAGTAATATTTTCGGAAGTTATAGCAGAAGCACGTTTAAATTTCGCTTAATTTTTAAATAAATAAAATTCTAGTCAAAAATTCGAAAAAATAACCCCCAGGTGCACATTCCCGGCCTCCTAGGTATACACGTGCCAAATTTGGTAGCTGTAGGTTGAATGGTCTGACCTGTAGAGCGCCAACACACACACACACACACACACACACACACACATTGAGCTTTATTATAAGTATAGATATAGACTATAAACTTCTAGCTAAAAATTATTATTTCTTTTTAAAAAATAAAGAAGTAGTGTGGCAAGGAATGTACGGAACCAAATCTAGTATTTTCAGGGGTAAATATAAATAGGCGATTTTTTTCCCCATCAAAGCACAGAGAATTCAAATTAATTCGGTGCTGAATTTCACGTTGCACTACTTTACTTTCAAAATGATAGTTTCATACCAATATTTAAACAAACATTTCTTATTACATTAAAATAATTAGGACTTGCTGAAAATTTCTTTAATAATTTACAATTATGAACGAAAATACACAAATTTCGATGAATCTTCAAATTTATATTAAAATACTCTGAGGATCTTAGTGTTTAATGAAGTCGCCCTCCCCTATCTGTTATAACCAGAGGTTATTCTGAGAACATGAAATACATCGATACTTTAATCGCGCTCGTTTTAGGCATTTATCAAAAATAAGAGTCTTCTTTTATGGAATGGTTACTACAACTGCTTTCCCATTTGTCCATTCTAGAAATATACAACCAAATTTAAAAATCGCTACATATATTTTTGCTTGAAAGCTAGTTTGAACTTAATGATCGAATCTAATACGAAAAAATAAGATGAATGCTTAGATTGGAGTTCTAGAAAATGGATTAACTGATAAAGTCCTCTATTGTATTACTGATTCAACTGAACATATAAAGTATTTTAATTGATTTTCTAGGCATATGCATAAAAACTTTATGCTGTTCTGTATAAAAATTAGTTCAATTATTAGTAATGCTGCATTAACCATTTTCGAATGATATATTATTTTTAAACTTTTGACAAAAGAACATACTAGCAAAATTCTAAAAAAAAATTTAAAAATAGGAGAAAAATGAAATTTTTTTGAAATGAAAAGTCACATATCTGATGATTCACGCTTTTAAGTTCATAAAAGGTTTTCTAAGAAATATTTAAAAAAAAACGAAAGCTTATAAATTAAAATAAATTAAATTCTGAGTCAGTAAAACCAGACAGGTAAAAATGATTCAAAAATAAAAACCCGAATCATTAGATTAAATACTAATTATTTTCTACTTCAGTGACAGTACTCAACAGCTCCGAATCCAAAACCACACAACAGCATTTGCAAGAGGAGGAAAAATACATATTAATGAGTTCTTAATCGTTATCACAGATGGCCGCCTCCAACGCAGCAACTCACCGCTTGCCTTCCAACAAGTCTCATTAGAATAACATTTCGATATAAATGAGACGGCATACATTTTTTTAATGTGAAAAAATTTGTCGCTGAGGCTGTTCAATTACAAATATAAGAATACAAAAAAAGGCTCTTCAAACAAATAAAACTATGACAGCTGATCAAGAACGTTGCGAAGGACAATACATTTCAGTCAGTTAAATTATTCAAAAATAAAACTAATAGTATAATGCAGAAAGTAAATTAAGTACCACACCGCTAAATTGGGATTTCTTTCCTCGATTTAATCAGTAATTTCCACTCGCAAATTTTTTTCTGAACTAAAAAAAATTTAACGCCCCATAACTAGAAAATAAGCCAAATACAAAACATGCTTATAAACAATATGAACTGTTATTTAAGATTTAGTTAACGCTGTATAACGAAATTATTGAAGTCAAAATTGTTTTTACATGTCAAAAGATGTGAAAAAAAAAAATATTTTGTAAGATTTTTAGGAACTAACCAATGCTACAATCTATTAATTCTTTTATTTAACTTTCATTAAATAAATAGCAGAATCAAAAGCACTTTGTTTAAATTTCTTTTAAATTAATACGAAATTCCTTAAAATAGAATGATCTTAATTAAAATTCTCAGCACATAAATGAATTATGTCAAATTCAATGCAACGAATATATTATTTTTAGCGTACTTTTTACTATCGGCATTCAGAATGGATGTTCTAATTTGTTTCAATTGACGTCGCCGAAATATACAGCACTTATTTTGAATAGTAAGTAATTACAAGTTTCTAAATATTAATAACATTCAAACACTGTTCTTTAAAAAATTGAATAACCATGAAAAAAGTAGACATTTTTGTGTCTACAATACACAAAATGCTTGAGTGACTAGCTAGTTCATCGAGAAATTGTATTTAACTCGATTGTATTAACTCTAATGCATAATTTTTTACTTTCCATTTCACCAACAAAATTATTAATATATTTTACGTATTGTATAAATGTATATTACTAAGTTGTAATAGATATTTATACAATGTTATTTAGTAAACAACATCTATTCTGTTTTTTGCGGACCCTAATGGAGTCAGTCACATTTCGTCACAATTGCATGAAAAAGTAACTGAACGTGTCATACTATATTCTAACCGCACATTGTCTTCAGAGGTGTTGAAACTTACTAATTCTTCTTGTGAAATGCACAGTTGATTCCAAAATAACACAGGTATGGCACACACTATGTATATTATATCAGCATGACTAACAGTACGTTATCTAGATTGAAACATGCTAATAAAAGGAAATAAAGAAAACAGCAATCATCAGTTTTCAACATATCGATTTCATTACTTAATATCTTAAAAGACTTTGTTCATAGATACCACAAAGTTTGATGTCATGAAATGGAATAAAATTCATTAACACATCACGAAAAAATATGAAAAAAAAAGTCGTTGTTCCTCAGTTTTCAACAACTGAAAAGAAATCGCGATGAAATATTTGCAAAAACAATGGAAAAAGTTTAAATTTCACTGCACTAAGAAAAGTATTGTTGCAAATTATACAAGCAGATATTTTTTTTAAAAAATGACACATTTTCCTTCTTAATTTCGATAATTAAACTGAAATAAATAATATGATATTTTTAAATGATGTAAAACCCCTTATTATGGGCAAATATTTTCGAAAACTTACTGCGGGAAAACGTTCGAAATTTAATTTTTAATTGATTAATTTTTTTAGTTAAATGTTAAAAAACCGAAGTACACATTTCAAACTTTCAAGTTAAATTTGAACAAAATCTAATTGCCATAAGTTCACTGCTTTTCATTATAGAAACATACATATATGCAACACATACACATTCGTTTTTATTTTCATTAAAGATATTACATGCTACAATTTCGCTTCGAAACTGGGCATCTTCTTTTCACATTACAGAAAAATGGTTGAATATTTAAATATGTCTTTAAAAAGTCTTTAAAAAATGGACACTTATATCCTGTTAAATTTCCCTTCAGTGTAAGTGTGTCGAGGTCCAGCTTTTTTAAAATTCAAATCTATGAAAGTCTGCAACTTGACACACTACGCAATATGAATCTAATTTTTTTTAAAAGAAATAAAATATGATCTTATTACACATACTTAGCTGTGTGCCATCTTAATTATGCATTAGCTAAAACAGTTGATAAAATGCAAGAGGATATGGGGATTTTAGGTGGTGTCGTTGAGAAACGAACGTAAAATAATATTATGAAAATGAATTCAGTTAAATATAATGCTGTAATATGTTCAGATGAATTTTTTCGTTAACAGTTAAGAAAACTCATAATTAACCACAAAGAATCACTATTAACTGATTAATCATTATGAAATCGCACTGAAATTGGTAAAGCGTGCAATACTTGAAAAACATATGTTAATTTCATTCAACTATAATCAACAAAACCCTAAATAAATTAATCGATTTCTATACTCCAAGGTTGGGTAACCAGTGGTGAATATAGTGCATAAGTGTGAATGTTTCTTAGTAAATATTGCAATAATAAAATAAAATGTAATTTTAAGTTTAAAAATGATTTTAAAAATATTTGATTAAAATTTAGAGATAGACACACTATTCTTGTTAAGCTCTAAATCCTTTTAAAGAGGCAGAAATCTAAATTTGCTAAAGATAGATAAAAAAAAAATCTTTCAGAATGTAAAATCAAGTTATTTTTGTACTTCGAACAATTTAACCGATTCTTATTTCCAATTAAAAACTCGTGCATTTAGAAACTGTCTATTTTCATACTTATATTTTTAGAAACAGATGTTTTCAAATATGAATTTTATTAAATATCAGCAGAAAAGTTTACGATTTATTTGAAAATGAAAGCAAAATCATATTCATTGAATTTTTACAAACTTTCCCGACAGATTCAATATTAGAAACTATACACTGTTCTTATTTATTATGAAAGATGTTTTTTTAATTTATTATTCATTCAAGTTCAATACACTAAAATAAAAAATCTGAATTATAATTTATAGGTAAAAATGTTTATCATCACCTATTTTTTTCCATCTATATTTCACAATTATAATTACAACTTTTTTTAACACTGTAATATGCATTTTTTAAAATTAAAATTGTTGTTTGCGGCTCCATAAGTAATATTCTGACAAATATAATTATAAACCTTATACGAAAAAAAATATATATATGCTCCAGAAATTTTGACAGCAACGATAGCTCCAAGAGTATTCTTTAAAAAGCAGAAGGAGCAAAAATAATGAACGGCTCTTGCCACATGGGGGCTCTCTTGATTCGTTATTATGAAAGAGATTGGCAAATAATATTGCTTCAAAAAATTAAATAAATTTATAAAAATAGGTTGTTTTTTACTTTCTAAAATTTTTAATAATTGAAATATGGATAGAATTGATTTGAAACTATGAGTCACTGGTGACAGATACAGTCTGATGCATCACTTCAATGCGATCTAAAGGCGGTATACATGTAAAAGAGAATAAGTAAGATATTAATTCTAATAAACTTTCGCATATTAGAAATTTGACCATTTTCAAAAGTTCACATGATTCAATATGAAAAAAGCATATTTTTCGGTAAACCAAATTATAGAAAGTCAACACTAGCCACTCATCCACGTACCTGTTCACCCGTGAGGATAGCAACTGATCACCGATTTAGCTTAACTCTATAAACAGAACAAGAAAACCGAAAATAGCATAATAACTTTTACTCCTTCAAAAATAAATAAATGTTCACAGCAAGAGAAGACATGTACGAAAATATATTGGACTATTAATTTTATCAATTCGCAAAAATTTAAACAATAAAAATTCTTCAACAACAATAATTTTAAAAGAACATCGATTCCATAAAAAAACAATATGTTCATAAATTGAAGATAAGCAGAAAAATAATTGTGCACATCGCACAATTATTCGATTCTTCACAATCCCAACTTTGGTAATACAATATTAATAACAAATAAAACAAGTCATTCGAAAATAATTCATCAAAACGTTTCACCAAATTAATGTTTGAAGCTTGACATTTCTCTTTTTAAGAAAAACTTTTTTTCTAACCTTATGTTCACGTAAATTTCTTCGTTATGTTTCAGAACGGCCTTCACAACCAGAACGTCCACGCCATCATCAACAACTGGATTTCAGTGTGACAACCACCAACGTATTTTTCACAATTTATGTGTTCTAAACATAAAACTTGCCAGCCATTTTGGAGAACTGACGAAGCAAGCAGTCCCTCTTAATACAACGACTACCGAAGATGCACGGAACCAAAAAGAAAAATGCCCGGTGAAAACCCATTTCCCTTTTGAGGGCTGCGTCTGTTGAGGATAATCAGAAAAGGGCATGAAGCAAGTGAAATTGCCCTGCATTTAGTGGTGGGAGGTTGAAAAACAGAAACAAGAGCAAACGAGATCGCGTTGGCGGCCGGCATGGTCAGAAATGCATTTCATTCCCACGTGCAGTGGCGCACGCTGGTGCTTCAGGTCGATAACGGAGCCAACAGAAGTCAATGCACGACTGAGGAAAGCCTACTCAAGAATGTTCAGGGAGACAGACCACATGGTGACCGCGCCCTATAATAATAATGCGAGGTAGAAACATGAATCTCCTGGAATTCATTTCGCGCAGAATCGACCTCAATCGGATGTTGATAGTTCATAATCTGGTAAAGTCAGGTGTTAAAAAGCCTTGATGTTCTAATAAATTTGAAAAATATTTACGAGTAGGAGAAAGTAGTAGGTTGCACAGAAGTCGCAAAATAGGACGGTGCTCTAACAGATGGTATGCATTTAAGTTTACTAAAAGCAGTGCGAATATATTCATTTTCACGGCAATCAAAAAATACGTGCCGATGAGCTTTTATATTTAATATATACAGGCAATATAGCAAACTTCTCAAGACAGCAAAGGAAGTGCATCATCCGCAGTTCTGAGTTTTACAAAAAGAATTTACTACTAAGAAAGAAGAGAGAGTAAAATCAATTTTTAATAAAATTCTTGGCAAATCTATATGCGGTGCAATAATTGTTACACTTAATTACAAACATTATAGAAAATTGTCTCTCAACTTCCGAATAAGCAAAACACATTCATTTGTTTTTAAATATAATAATCAGACCAAGTCCATATTCTTTGCTTCTTTCATAATCAGAATACTTTTCAACCGCTTCCTCTGGTCTCAAATCGAACCATAATGGTATTCAGGGGGGTTTCTATATTCTTCATTCATTAAAGAAAGTCTACAATCAGTCAACTTCATAAATTTCGTTAGTATTAGCAATAATTTATTATAAAAAAACAGCATTTCTCTTTACACGTTTAAAGTTATTTCCATCTTTAAACGTTGTCTTCAATTAACATCACGGATAGTACACCAAAGATTTATAAATTTAATGTGCTAATTAAAATGAAAACAAAAATTGCTTTTATATATTTGTTACAAAATACAATTTTTAGCCAAAAATTTATAATCATGAAAATATCAAGTTATTTTAAACAAACAATTTAAAGACTTACTATGAATAATTTTCTTCCCACCTTCACCTTAAACAAAACAAAACAAAAAAGTAATATGCCGCTTTGACTTTAATTCATACAAACATTCACATCTGCTTTGTTAAATTTATCGTTTTAGATATCACTCCGAATTTACATATTTTATTAACGCAATCAAAATTCGTTCAAGTGACAACTGTGAATTCGTTTTTCTGATTTCCTACTTATTAACAGCATTTATACAAATTTTAAATGCAAACAATTTTAATCACTTGCGTCAGCTCTCAGTCAAAGCAGCTCCGTTAATGCTTTTACAGAAACAATGCGGAAATGATCCTAAAGCTCAATAAATAATTATATACAGGACATTATAGTTTTCATACATTTAATCCATTTCAGTTGGCAAAGTAAAATGTACATATGATAATTAATAAAAAGTTTCTATCCACCACACGTAAATACATGATGAGAATAAAAGAAAAAAAATAATACGAGAAATATAACTCACCTTCATGACTCTGTCAGCACGAGGAAAATTTTAAATATATTTTCCTTATTTATTAAACCATATTCGGACAAAAAAAAAAAAAACTAAATGTCACATGAAGAATGAAAAATCAATCAAATGGCACAGAGCTTAGAATAATAAAATAATTGCAGTTAATACGTGAATAATAAGTGAATTTTATATAACCGCAGCTTCTACAGTAATGGCTAGTAAACTAATAGTCAAAACAAAGACTCACTATTTCAAAATGATGGGAAACTATTCCTAAAGTATAGTTCGAGTTCAAAAATAGTTTTGACGTATATTTTATTAAGCAACATTTCAGCGCATTACTCAAATTACAGCAAATTTTTCCGTGACTGGTGAAATAACGTCCGTTGTAGAAACAGGGAAAGTACGGGGAACTTCCGATGTATCGGAAGACAAATGAATATGAATTCCATTGACTGCACTTTCCTGACGTAAGTTTTTTCTCAATATTTAACGTAATGTAAAAAAAACCAGATGAATGAACTGCAAGAAATGGGTTATTTTATAGTAAACAGGCCGCCTTAAGCAATCAGCTTGTTAGCTCGGGTATTAGCTTTCCAGTCTGTTAAACTATTACTATGGAATACAATTATTTAAAATTTCACCTTGTTATGTCATAAGACAGAAAAGATGAATTTAATGAAAACAATCTACATAAATTACAGCAATAGTAAATTTAAAAGTGTATATATTATGAAATAAATGCGGATGTGAAAATCCTTCCGAGTTAAATGCCCAAAGAAAACATTATATACAGTGTCTCACAAAAGTGATGGGACACTTGTGCTTTACAAAAATAAACTGTAATAAAATAAATAAATAAACATGTACAAAAAAATTTTGGGTGTGTTTCATATTTAAATTTAGTAACAATTATTACATAACATACATTTTTTCAAAAAATTAAAATATTAATTTAATAAAAATACAATTGTTTAGAACGGAGCAAAAAATGGCTCACATAAGTGATGGGACACTTACTTTTCCATCAAATATTTACGCGAAAATTTTACATTTTAAAAGGTTTTAAATATTTTGTTGGATTTCCTTTTACTTTTAAAACATGATTTAATCTTCTTGGGATGGATTTGACTAATTTTTTTGTGATTTCTGGAGTGATTTTACCCCATTCTTCTTGAAGCACCGATTTTAATTGTTGTTTTGAAGAAATGGTGTGTTTGCGAATTCTTGATACCAATTCTTGCCAAATATTCTCTATGGGATTTAAGTCTGGAGATTGTGGTGGTGTTTTTATTATTTCAGGACAGTTATACAGCAACCAGAGTCTAACGTTCAAAGCAGTGTGTTTGGGGTCATTGCCCTTGTAGAATTTAAAATCGTTATGAAGGTTCAATTTTCGTGCTGAAGATTTCAAAGTTTGCTTTAAAATGTCAATATACTTGTACTAATCCATTATACTGTCAATAAAAACAAGATTACCAACTCCAGCGGACGACATACACCCCCATACCATAACTACACCATTACTGTTGGCACCAAGTTCTGTTTGCGAAATTCTTCCCCGGGTTTTCTCCACACCAAGATTCTATCGTCAGAAACAAATATATTAAATTTACGCTCATCAGCAAATATAACTTTATTCCAGTAATCAGAATTCTTATTTATGTTGGATTTTGAGAAAGCTAGTCTGAGTTTTCTATTCTTTTCACTTACGAAGAATTTTTTTCTGGCTACTCTACCGTGATATCCAGCAGATCGAATTACCCTTCTAATAGTCTCAGGATTAACAATTATTCCATATAATGCTTGTAAATCAGCAGCAACTTTAAAAGCACTCTTTCATGGGATTTTTTTTTTTTTAATATTTCGAACTATAATTCTCTTTATTCCATTGGATAACTTTGATGATCGGCCAGGTCTTCTGTTATCCTGAATAATATGATTCTTTTTATATCGTTTAATGATATTGAAAACTGTTGAATGACTCAAGTTAACTGTTTCAGCAGTTTTTCTAATAGATTTTCCACGTTCAATATGCAAATTAATAACTAATTTTCGAATTTCAGGCGAAGTTTCTTTTCGTTTAGCATTCATGGCTGCACAGAGCTGAAAAACACAAAAATTCCAAAACAAACTGGAGATAAATACTGCAGATGATTTTATAAATTATTGCCAATTGCTTTTGAGTAAAAATGAAACCACCAAAAATATTTTATTGCTTATTTCAGACGATTTTTGTTGCATATCTAATGGTGTCCCATGACTTATGTGAGCTATTTTTTGCTCCGTTCTAAAAAATTGTATTTTTATTAAATTAATATTTTAATATTTTGACAAAATGTATGTTATGTAATAATTGTTACTAAATTTAAGTATGAAACACACCCACAAAAAATTTGTACATGTTTTTTTAATTTATTTTATTACAGTTTCCTTTTGTAAAGCACAAGTGTCCCATCACTTTTGTGAGACACTGTATATATTTTTTAATTTTGAGAATGGCAAAAACATGATTAAAAAAATGGTTTCATGGACTTAAAACTAAATGGTTTAATGGGACAACGAAATTAATTTGAATGCCATCATAATAATAAATTGATTGTTATGGATTGTGTATCAAATTAAATTTCAAAAATTTATAAACATTAGAGAAAAGAATTTTACGAAACACCTTTTTAAAGTTATCTCATTAAAAAGTAAAGTTTTCTCATTAAAAAACACCTTTTTAAAGTTTTTAGACAATATATAAATAATTTTTGCGCGATAATATTTTCGGAAGACGAAGCTGAAAAACACTTAAAACTTGTTTAATTTTTAATTATTTTATTTCATTTTGAGTGAAAAGGCCTTTGAAAAGTAGACAGTGGACGTTATAAGGTATCTCTGTGTATGCAACGATAAAACAAACAGAATGTACTACAAGCCGAAGAGCAATAATCCCTCCACTTCCTTGTGGCCAATAAAAATTATAAATCTTCTTATGATACATGAATTAAATTATTGTTTTTAATATTGTTTACCTTAGTTGTTTATCTTAGGACACACTTTCGTCATAATACATGTGGGAGCCTAATAGCAGAAATTTAGAATAATTATTACTACATGTATAGAGTAATCTAGAGTTGGATTAATTAGTTTCAATTTATAAATTTATATATGTAAAAAAATGGTATGTACTAAAGAAAACACATGAAAATGACATTCATGGCAGAGACATTTTTGATACAAATTATATCTGTTTAACTTCAACTTGCTCAGCTCTATAACTACCTAGATTTTATTTCCCTAACGCGTAGTCTACAAACAGTAAGTGCCAAAATAGAAAGAAAAAAAAATTATTCGGAATTTTTTAAATAAAATATAAACAATGTTCATAATAAGGAAAGGATACTTTTTTACTTATCAAAAAAAGATTTATTTATTTATTTTTGTCAGTTCAGGAATTTTTTTTTTTTTTTTTGAGGCAGACTTATTAATATTCTACGATCGATTACTTCCAAAAAATAAACATTTTGGTGAAAGCTTGTTTTATTTTTTTAAAATAAATATGAAAAGATATAGCTCAGAAAGCAGTAAGAAAAAGTTCGGAAACTCTTTTCCAAAGGGGTGTGCGTGCGTGATGACCATTTTCACTCCAAATGATTCCTGGATATTCTATTCGATATTCTTTATAAAATGTTAATGTGAAGCAGACATTTTTCATTCTTTTCTTATGAATTCTTACAAAACGCTTGAACAAAAATTGATAGCATATTTTTAAAAGCTTTTGGTCGAAAAGGTAGCATCGGTTTTATAGTAACAACGACTTAAATTTGCTTCCCTACGATTACGTAAGGAATAACAAATGTTTAAGAATCCAATGGAAATAGAGAGCTTAATCGATACAAACAATCTCTGAAAATATTCATCTTAAAACGATGAACATAAATCCAACAGGCGAGACATTCAAACGAATGCCACCGTTGGGCCTCGAATTTGCATAGACGCAGCTGGAATTCTTAACAAAACACTTATCTAACGATACAATTACAATAACAACGTAGTAATAGAGTAGAAGAGAGCTTCTAACGTTTTTTTACCACTTTAAACAGTTTGTTTTCTTTTTTTATGGTCCTTTCCATACTATTTTGCTCTTAAGTGGAAATTAAACCTATCTCTTGATGAAAATGCGTAAGTTTTAAGAGCTGTAACACTAAGTTCCGTATTTTTCATACAAGTTTCATGTCGCAAGCAAATAGAATAGAATGGTTTAGTAAACGTAAATTGATTGAAGCGTTAAACATTTTTAATATATGTATAGTTTTATTTTGCGTATTTATTTTAATGCGTTAAAACACAAATATACTGTTGCTATAAATGTGATTGTAAAAGAAAAAGTTAAATGTAAAATAAAAATTAAAGCATGTAAATTTGACCAATTATTTATTTATACAGGATTTCAATGGATTCTTGACAAAAATAATGTAATATCCGGTTATCTAAAACAAATAACTAATCTTTGGATTTGGAAATGAATTTTGTGATATGATAAATTTAGTTAAACTGTCTATATTTAAGAGCGTTTGCAATTTTCGGGGAGGGGACTAGTATTTGATGGATTGTAACATTATTAAGCTTCCGCCACCACTACTTATGAATTTTTGATAATACTTCAAAATATTTAGTTTGCAGGGGATATTCTCTCTTCATTTTCGATCCATGTCAGCTTTATTTAAAATTCTACTATATAAGTAGTAAAAGCACAATTGCGTGACTTTCAAAATAGCTCGTTTTGCTAAAAAACTTTACAAGAATAATATATTTCTTATGCCAGGTTTATAAATTTGTTATTTGGGGGGGGGGGAGTGTCAACTTAAATCTGTATGATGATAGGCTAAACACGACAGAATACAACAGTGTGAATTCAGAATATAGTTATATTCACTTTAAATAATTATCCTTATAAGACCCGTCGACAAAAGTATAAATTTCCAAAAATTGATATAGATTCAACCATCGGTGGTGGAAAAGATAAGTTTTAATTAGTTTACAATTGTCAATTCAATCTAATAATTATTGGAAACCAATTACAATTCCGTTGAAAGGAGTGACATGGCGAAGCAGATTTAACCTAAAATGTAATGCAATGTATTTAATTAGAAACAGATTTATAATTCAATACCTACATCGTTTTGATTTCAATGTAATAAAAATTATCAGAAATTGTAAAAAGAAAACATATGCAACTCACCTGACCTCGGTTTCGTCTTAACCATTGAATTTCAGAATAAATGCAAATGGGTAAAGGTCTTGCGCATCAAATGAAACTAATTGCATAAAATCTTAAGGCTGAATAACAAGAGATCGAGCTGAATAGCTGATTTTTTTTTAATTCTATAAATCTCATTAATACTCTTATTTACTGATATAAATTCGAATCCTCCCTTTTTTCATTAACTTGAAATCACCCATTATCACTATATATTTTTAAACAGTATGGAATCTATATAATGCTTTAAAGGTTGTAAGAATTATTTATAAGATCATAAAACTTTGAAGGTTAAAAAATCTTATTGATACTATTTGCATGTAACCGGATACTGAAAAGCAGGAACTTGTACAAAATAGCTTTAATAAATTTGGAAGCTTTCTATCAACGTTTGCTTTATTTGCACGAAGAGACCTGTTCAAAAAGTAAAACTCTTTGTCCTTGGTATTGCAAACAACTTGGTTTGAAGATATAATAATGCTGTCAGTACTGATAGAGATACCTAGCTGACAAACTGCTTGAATAGCAAGATAAGAATCCTCTAAAAATGAAAATGCTGAGATAATTTCAAGAGATGTAGAAAATGTGTACTTAATTCTGAAAATTCGATTACTTTTTAGCGGAGTATTCAACTTAATTACCTTACAGCTAATTTCTTAAACGTTAGAGAAAAAGCATATTTCCCGTTAGAAAAATGCTCTAAATGACAAATATACATATTATGCTGTTTAAGCCAATACATGCACTGATAAAATATTCAGAAATCTAAATTCTTAAACAGTTTTCCCATTTTCTCAGTTTTAGTAAAGCATTCTAGCCGCAATATTTTTAACTAAATAAATTCCGCAGTCTACAACCAAAATTGACTTTATGATTTGTATAGCATCATTCTGATATAGTACTTCCTAAAATCATTTTTCAATTACGGAACGACGTTACAAAAGATAATTTGCAACCATTTTTAAATCAAAATTGTACAAAATATATCCCATCCATTTTACTTTCAGTAAGCCATGAACGCAAATATCTAGTCATGAAATAATGATAGCTTAAATTTTATGAATCAACAAAATGTACAAAAAAGATTCACTGAAAATCTCAAGACGATATTTTTGAAATATTCACCGTCCACATTAGATGATAAAGAGCAAACGAAATACAAAATTGGTAGAAACGATTTGCACCAATCAGTAGCGATACAGTTGCACATTCATAACTGATGATTTTCCTCAGTTCCACACGCATTCTAGAATTTTGTCCGTTCATTACATTTTTCAAGTAGCCTTATAATTAGAAATCGCACGGATTTAGGTAAAACGAATATAGTGGTTAACTGATACTTTTGATAATACGAAAACATAATTCACGGTAATAAAGTAATTATTAAAATAAAACTTTAGGAGAGGGTTAGTCAGATAAAAATTGGTAATTCTTCCATAAAGCAGACTGTTCGAAGAGAGTAGGGATGTCTACAAATTCGTTGTGAGTTTTAGATTTAATAACTATCTGATATTTTCACGTATGACCAATGCCGCTACTAAAGACCAGCTTTTCTAGTGACATCTTATAGTTTTAAAATATATTTATTTCACTAAAAATTTAATAACTCATTCTTACTGCATTTTTAGTCTTGCAAGGATTGGTTTATATTACGCCTTTAGAACTTACGGCAAGTGACAACATTTAATATCTAATAGCGAGATGGCACAATCAAAAATATTTCGAAATAATATTTGTGATACAGCATGAGTAGCAGGCTACAAATTTAATATGTCATGTGAAATGTTTTCACCTAGTTTTATATTATCTGCTATGTATTTCAGTTACTACTTATAAGTCTGAATATATCTTTAGTTGACAAATTTATTTGAAATTTATGACGACTGATTCATAATTACAAACTTATGCCAGAATTTCGAGTGAAATCCATTTTGTTAATTATAAAGAAATAGTCTTTAAATAGCCAAGTCATAAAAATTAAATGACAGCACTTCTGTAACAGAATACACATCCAAAATGCTTTTGAACTCTACTGGGAATATCAATACCAATAGATACATAGATACAGAAGATTTTTTTTTAAATTTTTCTTTCCTAGAAGAAAGAAAAATAAAAAGTATAAAGTCCTTTTAAAATAAGTGGACTAAATCTTTCTCGAGCGCTAGATAAAGCTCTTCAAGAACAAAAACAATCGCCCAGACACAAATTATGTTATTTGGAATGAAATACAAGCTGAATTCAAATAAGCTGG
Source organism: Argiope aurantia (assembly GCA_026543865.1). Taxonomy (NCBI): domain Eukaryota; kingdom Metazoa; phylum Arthropoda; class Arachnida; order Araneae; family Araneidae; genus Argiope; species Argiope aurantia. The sequence continues at coordinate 293,562 of JAPMOR010064452.1, read as the reverse complement.
GCGATTCTCAGTATTTCTTTTTACGAGAAAATAAACGAAGCGTGGTAATGGAGTCAACCTAAATGGAAAGTAACTAGGTTTGCAATGGAAACCATATTAGTCGGCATTAAGAAGCTTACTGATGTTAAACGGTCACTTTTCTCTTTCAAAATGACTACTAAAATGGATTACGAGATGATCCTCTTATGTAGCGAGAAATTATATATTTTTGGGAAGAAAGTAAAGATTGTTCTCATGAAATATGAAAAATCAAGAACCATAACAAAGTGAAAGTAAAATCCATTGAGATTGGAGTCGTTTTCTCTACAGACATAATTATGTCAAGTCAATATTCACAAGACATCTTTTGTTAAGTTAGAAAAATTGGTTTTCGTAATAATACCTTAATACTAGACTTTATGAAAAATTAGAATAGACTTCCGTGAAAATGATTCATATCAAGTTTTTTCTTGATTTTGGAAATAATAAATAGATTTTCTACAGGAGAGGAGAAAGAATCAATATTACTTAAAATTTTTATTGTAGCTTACTATGATGTAGTAAGGTCAAATAGCAAACCGAAGATAAATATATTTTTTTCGTCCTTTGTTATAAAGCCTTTAAATAGATAAATAAATATAGAAATATTCTGAATTGATGATGTCTCAAACGACGATTGATTCCTGGGGCATCTATATCTGCATTGCACAACTACCCTACCAATCAACGTCGTAATGCCATTGACCAACTACGAAGTAAAATTTCTACAGTACTTACATGTAAATGTTGCTATGTATGAATAGAATTTTAACAACAAATAGCTGAGTGTTCTCAAATTATGAAAAAAATCTAAGCGAAATTCCTTTTTGTAAAGATCAAAGAAGCTAAAAAAAATTTTTTTTAATGTTAAACATTTTATTATAAAAATATTGTCCATTTTCTTAATTAAAGAAATTTAATTTTCAGTTTTATACAAATATTTAGAATCGAAAAGATAATTTTAATCAATAAATAACTTTCTAAACCGGCTCACTGTCAGTACCTTGTCAATACACTGCTAGTAAATTTATGGGAATAACATTTTTTATAAACTTACAAAAGTTGCACAGATTTAGAAATCAGAAAATGAATTTTGAAAATTCTTTTTTCAAATATATGAATTAATTATATATGTATTAATATATTAAAATATAAGATTAAAACTTTCGCCCCCGAAATCGGCGATTCTCTTCAATTTTATATAGAAAATAATGCACAGAAAACGCATGTAAACCATCATTTTTATTCTCTGAATCAGTTCTGAGTGCCTCTGAGAACAAAACTGTAGGATCCGGTCAGATTCAATTAACACAGCTAAATTAAAAATACCTCCAGTTTCAAAATTAGAAAGCTTTTGAATGTGGAGTTCAAAATGGATGTTACAACTAACTGTCATTGGTAATTATAAACATCAATTCAATAGAAAAGACGCTTTATTTTCTCTAAAACAGTAAATTTGTAATCAAGTACGTCTACCGTAATTAACAACACATTTTATTTAAAAGATTCTGCTCTGAAAGATGAAAAAAAAAAAAAAAAAGCATAACAGCTTTACACGAAAACTACATTTCGGCTTTTCGACTTTGTACTTGAAGAAATCATCAAGGAAACAGAATGGTTCTTTTTAACAAATCTGCGTCGACAATGCACGCACCTAGCAAGCTCAAATAACCCATGCATATGCCGATCTAAAGATAGGATTAAAAGTAACATCATTACTTATCTCCTATACTTTCACTGTAGTAGATGTCAATAGCCGTGAGAAGTAGGACTTAAGATACAAACAAGGTGCAGTTCCTCTGTTAAAGCATTTCCTTATTCTTTTTGACTCGGAAAAAAATGGTAGTAGTGATGGCTAAGAAGCAGTATTGTACGCCTTATAAATCAAGGTAAAATGACACCCAATATAATTGCAATTATGGTTATTTAATTGAACCAATTGCGAGTAATTTCTGATTCAACGATGCGTCGAATAAGTAAGTGCAATTTTTAAATCTCTACAGATTTATCGTACAGTATTTTATGCGAATAGCTTCGTTCTATGTACTAAGCTGCTTCTCAGAGCTAATACTGGCACATTTACAACGCAAAAGCACTAAATACTATACTAACTTCGTTCTTTATTCCGAAGTGGTTATACACATTAACTAAATACTGAAAGTTTCGTACATTTAAAACGGGGGGGAGGGGGATTTTTTCAGTTTCTTTTACTGTTTCACGAAATTTGAAATCTAGTTACTTATTCAGCAAATTATTATAAACTGTTAAAAATTACAAACTGCTGCATAACACTTCCTACTTGATTCTACGCTTAAGTGTCGTCACTGCTTTACTTTAGTGGTATTAGAAACAGTCATCACTCCCTAGATCTCACTTACATCAGCATTGTCATTTGAGAATGTAATGTGTTTGGGTTTATGAGAAAAAATAATATCGCCAATTTTTTAAAATAGCTCTTTAATTGCTGTTATTATTTACCTACTATTTAACAATCAAAACATAAATATTTGAAGTATTAAATTTTTTTCTCTGTTGATTATAGATTAAGATAAAATTCGACTAGTTCGATTTATAACGATCAACATTGAAAATATAAGAATCTATCCAAAGAGATCAGTATGTAGGTTATTTGTTCCATTTAATTTTTCTAAATTTTGTTCTTTTTTCCTTCTAGTTTTTCTTTTTCTTTATTTTTTAATTCCTGATATCATTTAAAATACGAACACAGTAATTTATTTTCAAATACTGTCCTTTAAAATTTTTGCAACTTCCTTCAATAATTTCCTAAATTTTTTTCTCATATTTTAGCAATTTTAAATTTTTAGAGTCTTATTTTGGCATACCATTCTCGGCCGTCTTCTTCCCGGCTGTTTTTTTAACTTGAGCTCAATTCATTTCTTCGCTAATTTGACACGTGTATAACTTGGAGACCGGGAATGTGCACTTGGGGGTTATTTTTTCGAATTTTTAATTAGAATTTCATTTATTTAAAATTTAAACGAAGTTTTGGCCTGTTTCTCCTATAACTTCCGAAAATATTACCGCACAATAAAGATTTTTACATGAAGTTAAAGATCAAAAATTTATCTTTTCAATTATACCAATGTTTTAACCTTAGAATTAAATTTCTATTTTTAATGAATTTTTAAATAGATATTTTAACAATATTTTTCAACAATTTTTTTCGTACAAAATAAAATTTAAGCTGCACGAGCACGTTTCGCATTATTGTAGAAATCACGAATAACAAAATGTTCTTGAAACACTAATATTTTAAATAAAAAGAGTTAATTTCCAATCAACTAAATCGATCACTTAAACTGACTGATTTATGAAAATTTGAATATCATTATTCAATAAAAAAGGATAATTTTAGATTTTCCATCGATCGTTTCAAAGAAAATATGCCAATCAGCGCGCAGATTTCTCAATTGGCCTAAGACTATGAAAATATTGAGTTTTTCTAAATTTTTAACATTCAAAACTTCATAAATAAGTCTTAGTTGATCGTGGAAAATAGAAACATTCATTCATTTATTTAAAATTTGGTGTGTCCAGAATATTTCTCAGAATATGATACCTTACTGCATTAAATTTAGATTTCATAATTTTTGAAATATATTTATAAGTAGGAACAAAATATTATTATTGATTTCATTTCAATCCTTTTGAAAGCAAAACTAAAAACTGAATTTTATACTGAATCTCAGAAATTTTTGTTCAATTATTGTTTGAGATATTACATAAACTAAGAAAAATATTTTGTAGTTAACATAAGACTTAAATACCGAGCGATTCTGTTTGCAATACTCATATTCAATAATAATAATAATTAATAAATAACAATAAAGATGATTAATAAAATAAAATGCTTGGTTTTATTAAAAAATATCTTAATATTAATTGCAATTTCGTCATTTACATTTTTAATTAAAGTTGAAGTTTTACCGGAAATGACAACAAATTAGCAAAATATATATAGTAAATTGAACGAAACGATCTAAATAACAGTATAAGTTTGGTATGACTATCAAAATTTGAAGATTAACAATGTTTTGTTTAAGAATCTATTAAGAGACCAGTTACTTAAAATATTTAATTGAAAATTGTAGCGAGCGGTAATACTGACGAACCGGCTGGTCGCCAAAGGCGGCTAGTATTTAATAAATGTAAACAATTGTTGTCAAACTGCAACCATGAATTGTTTTCTCTAACAAATTATTCTATAAACATATTTTCTAATAATTAGTCCAAAACATATAATTTGATAACAAACAGCATTTACGTTTTTTGCGAAATAAATTCTCTGTTTTATGGGCAGAAATACGTAAAAATAAATATTTTTGTCATATTTATATTTGAAAATTTTGTTTATAAACTGAGGTTACGACACCCGTCTAATAAAGGCGATGATCCAAATTTGGCATCTCTCTCCCCAATTCGGAAAATTAGTTTTATATATATATAAATTTGGATGATATTTAAATTCAGCAGCTCTCGTCTCTATTTCGAAAATTCGTTTAAAAAATTAAATTTGATTTTAACAACTGAAAATCACCTATGAAGACAATAGTCCCGTATCAAAAATGAATTTTATTTCTGATTTTTTATTATTTACTTAAAATACATCAGCTTGGAGCAGTGACATAACGAAAGGATGCACAAAAGAAATAAAGATGCTCTGGACAGATGCAGACAAAATATTAGTGCGCTTACGTTATTTTATTAACGTCAAATCTGATGAAAGGGAGAAAAAAAAATACCATGCTTTAGGTGCTATTTACATTTGCTAGATGACTGATGATTAAGAGCCGAAAGGTCATGCTCTAGGGCTGTCTTATCTTACTGTTTTACAGACAGAAAGCAAAATTTTATTAGATTTTAATCCAGTTTACTTTTGTTCTTTTAATAAAATGCATCAAATAAATGCAAATACAACTCAACAATACTGTAAATTAAAATTGCAAACGATTCCTCAAAAATTCTTATCAGATATTTAAAATTTATTGAATATTTTCAGTTTTCTACACAAAATAACTTTTGATTTTATCTAATAGATTGGCATCTTCTCCTACCCCCGGACCACCCCGAAACTATGATACATTACATTGGGGTCAGTATTCCAATTATTACACTAATTTCCAATTATTAAAGAAAAAAAACACTAAATCGTCACTATTTTTTTTTTTTCCAATTTTTCACAACAATAAACGACAAAATTTTGGGGACTACGAAAATTCCATACGAACAAATAATGTGTACAGTATAATCAAGTTTTTTAAAAACTCAAATTTTTTCTTTATATCTAAATAATTTTACAACACAAACAAATCAAAACCAAGTAGTTTTCCTAAATTCAAAAGTCAATTTTCCAACAATCTTAAACAAAATTAAAATTTATAATAAAAATTGCATCTAAATGAAAATTTAAAAATAACTATTCGATCTTTACCTTTTTATTGGAAAACAAGATCCTCAAAAATGCTGTCACACTGTTCACAACTTTCATTACGCTACTTAACGAACTGAATAAAACGTGAAGACACCTGGTTGAAAACAAAAGTCTCGCAGAGAATGTGAGAAAATTTTCAGAGCATTTCTAAATATCGCTTATCAGAGCGGTTCTTGGCTCAATACGGGGAAAAGATATGAAGAAAAATTTGAATTTCCTTCTCAAAGGGATGATGGTAAATAAGAAAGAGTAAACGAACATTTCGAAAACCGGTCTGAAAAACGGTCAGCGATGGCCTTCAACATTCAAAATAACAAAGCGCGACTATTTTTTAGATTTCGGTTTCTTTAGCGAAATATTAAAAAAAGAGAGCTTAAGAAAATAAATTGTGAAATAGAAAAACAATTTGTGTGTGTGTGTGTGTGCTTTATTGTCGATAAACTGAGCTTGCTCTAATGAACTGGAAAAAGTACGAAGTAACTCAATGTATCCCAAATACAAATAATTTTATGTTGATTACTTTTTTAAGACTTAGACTAATATAAAGCTTCAATGCGATGACAACAGAAATTTAGATTTAAAAACTTTTGAAAACAAAGGGTTTGAAATACAATCAACATAGATCAAGTGTTTACTCAGTAATTCCGATTCATACAATACAAATTCTGAACTCGTTAATGAATTTTACGAGGAATATATACATACCACTTGTTTGGGTGTTGGCTTTTGCGCCATAAAACTATAAATTCCATTTCAATCCATTCCAATGAGGCCTTCAATCCAAGACAACTATTATTTATTTTGACATTTTTCAATTTTCATGTTAACATAATTTTAGGAATCGTAACTATTTTTCTAATTTCATCCAGTGATCGAAAGGAATTATTTTATTCTGTTGAATATCAACCCATTGTAAAAATAAGATTTTCAAAAAAGAATTTTCAAGCAAATATTGAATTACGATTGTCCAGTTGTTACTGCATAAAAAGAAAACCGAAAAGTTCAGAAAGTTGGGATTACATTAGCTACAAACTCGAATAACAGAATGAAAATCTGGAATGTGCTTCTGAAAATAATTGTCAAGGTGAATCTTACGTTAATGTGGATTCTTTGAAAAAACAAAATTGTGGACGTAAATGCAAAGATCAGGAAAAAAAGACTTGAATACATTCTTCTTCGAAGAAAAGACACCCTAATATCAGCAGTTTATTGCCATTGAAGTTTTCAAATTTGCATTATTCCAAATTTGGAAGGAAAGAAAAACCCCAAAACGAATTTCAAGTACCATCAAATAATTTATCACAGAAAAGAATAAGTAAGCAAAGTTTCGCAGCCAACAATTCTACCTACATGTTCAAAATGCATAAACGAAATTATTGAAAAACCCAAAAATTATCTGAACACTGAAAAAAAATTAGAAGTAATATTTTTAATTTATTGTTTAATTCTATCTAACTTTTTTATAAATGTTGAGATCTATGTTTTCTTTCTTTCGCAACTATTATTAAAAGATAAATTCATCAATTGCTACTACTGTTATAAGACAAAGGGAATATACATTTTCGTGGCCATTATCGTTGGTATATAATCACAAATAAATATTAAAATTAAAATAAAAAGACAGACGAAATCCTGCCACCAGTGATAATTATTCTGACAATGATTGCACTCTGATTTGACATTTGAATCAATTTTCGCTATAAATAAAGAATACAATTTGATAGAAAAAGGAGAGCAATCAGCAGGACTTCAATTTCAAAATGCTACTCAGAATAGGTTAAGTAAAATGTTCAGTAATTCACAGATTTCAAGTTTAAAAATCCACTAAATCAGTTCATCATTGAAAAAAAAAACTTTCAATAACTTAAAAGTAAATTATATATTATCTTAATCGCTTAAAATTTAATTTTTAGGTCCTGCTTTTTTAGGCTGTTTCTGTTTGGTATAAATATTAGTCAATATTAATTTTTTTAATTACTTTAAAGATAAAATAAATTAATATTAAAATCTTAGCATTGAAATCAACTACGGAGTTCGCTTTCTTCTCGTCTAAGAGACAATAAAGCAAAAACTTTCTCATACACAGTCAGCAGAGCTTGCACTGCTGTGGATACACAAACAATTCTTTGTTTAAAAATGCGTGCCGTTATCAGCAAACAAATCGGCAACCGGCTGATTGAAACAATGGCACAGACAATACCATGCTATGAAGGAAAAGAATAATCAAATTCCTTCTGTAATTATTCACTTGTCTAACTTTGTTTCATTTGCAGACGTAATTACCACACTACTAAAGCAAGAATAAAGTTGTTAGGAGTTTAAACATCAAAGAAAAGGTTTAAAAAACATCCACATGTCATTTCAAAGATCATGAAAATAGTAAAGATTGAGAGATACAAATAATTCCTGCCAATTAACAGAAAGAAGACGAAATTTTCCATTAATCGATATATTCTCATAAACTGCAGTTATTTCTTTACCCTACATAAAATGAGAGAAGGAGGAAAAGATTAAAGGAATAAATGGAAAGGAATAAAGAAGCAAATTGGAAAGTTAATTTAAAAATATTAATATATTAGTAATCAACCACTGTAATTAAAATGAGAAATTTATTTAAATAGAAGTTATGCCCACCTGCTATTCTGTTAACAATACTTCATATATTATTGTCAAAGATTATAAAACAAAAGTTGTAATAAAAAAATCTCATGCACATTAGAAGAGTCTTCATAATGTTTGCAAATACTCGAATCAAAACTAATCAATAAAATCGAACTGAAATAAATAATGATCTACTAATGAAAAAATATAATGCCTAATACAAAATAAAAATAATAATAAAAAAAATATATAACCTTCAATGAATAAGTACATATAAAATAATAAGAAAAACCGACCTCAGTTCATTGACTTGTAATACAATCCAGCATTTTAAAAAAAATGTAAATAAAATACAAAATTCATAATCCCATTACTAATTTATATTCTTACTTAGGTTTATTTGCATGCCAATAAATTAATCAATTTAAACTTTAAAAAAAAACTATCTGATGATGATGCCAAAAAAGGAATTTGTGATTTGTGTATCCAATTATGATGGATATATTTTTAACACCACCCAGTATTACAGATTTCACTGACCAATTCTATTATATATTATTATATAAAGAAGATTTTAAAGGACTCATTACTTATTTCTAATAATACCCTTCAATTTAATACAAAAAGAAATTGCAAAGTTAAGACGATTTCTGAGCCAATTTCCACTTTAATCTGAAGCTTCTAACATATAAAAATAATTTCTAATGCATTTTTCTTCCCTAATTGATTTTGAATTTGCTTTAGAACAAATTTTAAGTAAATCAGAAATTTTAAATAACTCATATTTTTTAATTTAAAAAGTAAAAAATAAAATGAACATGAAGTAAATCTTCATATACTAATAAACTATTATACCTGTAAACAAGATGTTCCATGGATGTACTATAACATAAAATTAGTAAATCAATTATCTATATTTTTAGAAACTAATATTCTTCCTCATATCAAGCATTAAAAGCATTCTTATCCAAATAAAATTTCTTCTTTAAATATATTTTTACAATTCTCCAGTTGAAAAAAAAAAGATTTTTTTTTATTTAATAAAATTTGCAAAATAAAAGCAAAGCAAAAATGCCTTAATTTAAATGATTATATTGGTTTAATAAAACATATCTAATAAAAAAATTTATAAATTTTTAGAATGGAACAGACCCATTAATTAATGAATGAAAATTAAAGTAATTCTACTTTTTCTTCAAATTTTAGTTTTAATTAATATCTCGTATATAAGTTTAATCTAAATACCAAACATAATAATACTTAGACATCAAAAATATCATTCATGTCCTATTCTGCTAAGAAAATAATTAAAAATATATATACCAGTTTTCTTTTATTTTAGCAAGAAACTGCATTATTAACTTTTCAGAAAAATTATAACTAAATTATGACATATCAATGAAAGAAAAAATACTTAAACTTTCTTATTTACTTTAAATTCACTCACTTTCACTCATTTGTACTACATGATCAATAAAAGCTGATTTTTTTCATCATTTTTCTATCTCTTGCTTCTATCTTCATTTTAATGCTCATATTTAAATACCACAGAAATACAAGATATTTTTTTAAAAAGTTAAAAACTATTAAAAGGTTTCTTAACTAGTTAAACTTTCTAATAAGCATATTATCCAAATACTAATTCAACAATATGTTTTAAAAAATGATGTTACATGGATTGAAGTGAAATATTGCCCCCATAAATACCTATTATTAATGATTCTATTTATATTAATTTTGTTATTATGACACTAAATGTGCAATAATTCAAAAGTTGTTTACAACAGTGTTCTGGATATTTCTAAGAGAAATAAAAATGATAGCATTCCATAGAAGGATATATCACATGTATCAACAATATTTCGATCCTTCAAACAGTTTTGATTAAAAAATTCTGATTTTCTAATCCAAATCTATTTAATGCATTACATAACTAAGTAATAGTATTATTCAGTAACAGAAAGCAAATTCACTAACAAATCAGTGATTTGTAGAACTATTTGCATACTTCCTTTGTAAACTTATTTAAACATCACCATTAACAATCTACTTTATAAATTATATCTATTTAGAAACTAAATATTCATTGGTTAAAAAAATTAAGAACATATATCCAATTTTAATGAGCCATATCCAACTTTTGTAAATCAGAATTAATATCATTATTACATACCCATTTTTAATCTTCTTCTATGCTGCATTTCATAAATAAAATTTTTACTCTCTTCAAATATTAGATTATTCTTATTATAAGATACACTTAAATTGAATTTTTAACAGATACCTCTTCTCTAACTATTAACCATTTTTTCTGCCTATTTATTTGCAACTAATTTATACAAAATTCTTCAGGGACAATATTAAAATAGTAAATTTCTTAAGGAAGTATTTAGCATTTTAAGTCAATATATATTTTGCAAAGCATAATCCAATTTATTTTCTAATCGTAAATTTTTAAATTAATTGTATTTCTTCTAAAATTGTGAAAGGCACAAGGGTTTGCTTACAGTAATAATTTAATATTTTGATATAACTTATTTACTTGAATAGAATTAAAGCATTGTTGAATCGGTAAAATTAAGAGAAATTTCTTTTAAAATCAAGGGTAAAATTGAAAATTGATAATGTTTATTTTAGGATGTATATGTATTGTTAATTTATAATGTTAAGCACTTAAAAAGAAATCAGAAGAAAAAAAAAGAAAGAAAGTGCAAAATGATTACAAAAAAGAAAAAAAAAAAGATCACAGGGAATTTTATTAAAAAATCCTGAAAATAGTCACTTAATTCTAGAATACTGCAAATTCATCAAAATCGATCTACACAATGGAAGATAATAAAACTGATTTTTAAAATTCCTGATAGTACAATCTTTTAGGATTGTACTAATAAAAGTTTAATTTGATATCAAAATTATACACACAATATTAGCTTTTTCCTGTGCAAAACAAAATAAAATTTAATCCCAAATATATAGCCACTTATAAAAAAAACTGCCTTTAATTTGTTTAGAAAATAATGAATATCCTATATCAATAACAAATAAAGCATTTTATATTTTATCTCACAGGATGCACATTAAAATGTACTTATATAAAAGGATTTTATAAGCTACTTTATAAAATCTAATATATACAAATTTATTTTCACAACATAAAAGTAAGCATCCTTTACTCCTTACAAAAACATGATAAATGCTATTTTGCAACATTAAAATCCTAACAATACGAAAGTTTAGTTACTTCAGATGCCCCTCCCCCTCAAACACACACATGCTTCAGATTCATAAAAAGAATCAAATCACATATCCAATAAATACTCTTTAGATATGCAATATAATTTCAAACTTTCCAAAAATAATGCAAGTTTTTTTTTCTTTCCATATTAAAAAGGAAAGAGTATAGAATAATAAATATTTCAGGAAAGAAGCAGAATATTTACCCTTTTATAGATATAAATTTATTCATAAACTCAAGAAAATAGCTCATTAAATTCAGTTGAAACTTTGTTTATAAACAAAACCATTTACAAAGGGCACTTATAGTCTTCAGCTGAAATTAAAAATGATTTGCTTTTCAAACTACTTTTAGTAATTTTTTTTAATTGCACAATATAAAATGTTATCGTCGATCACGCATTCTATTTCAAACTACTAATGCTGATCTAACCTATTTACATTCTACATAAATTCTATTATCACAAAAAGTAAATCAAATATCATGTCTATAACAGCTTAATTCTTAGCTAAATATAAGACGTATTAACGATTCCTCTCATAGTTTATCTTAAAACGGTAAAATTGTGAAAAAATTTGTGAAGAAATAAAAAAAGCGACCGGATTAACTTCCTTTAAATAACCATTATTTTAAAATAATTAGATCCGTTTATCAAATAATCATACAAAAAATTTTATAGTATACTTATAAATATTTACATTTTCTGATAATAAATAATAGTAATACTGTCAATACCTTAAACAAAATAATAAGATAAATAAAAAAATAATAAAGATAAAATTGCTTAACTTGGTTTTAGAAAAAATTACAATAAAATATAATTCGCGAATGCACTTTTAAAGAAATCGGATTGCATTCACTGATACACTCAAATAAGCAGAAAACTTTAAAAACTACACAAGCTTAACAATAAATCACTTATTTCTTACAATGATTCTCGTGGTAACACAACAGAGGAAAAGGTGCGATATAATTTCCAAACGAACACCCCCCGCACATGCACGTTCAAAATTTCCTTATCATAAAACAAATATTATTACACAACAATCGATCTTAATAAATCCGAAATCTAGAAAAATAATGGAAAGAATTATATACAGCGTTATATCGAAGTCGTGAAAAAAAATAATTACGTAAAATCTTACCCAAAGCTCTGTTCCCCAACTCATTTCTAACAGGTATCCTATATGTACATTCAACGTTCTATTAAAATGCAGAATGAATGTTCACAGCACTAATGTAAATTCACATGACAGTTCAAAAACACGCATTAAATCCAATCAGAATTCCTTCTGCAAATTTCTTTATTTACACTGCAGGAATGTTAAAAGAGTCAACAATTACAAGATTTTTAATGCCGAAGTTCGAATAATCACTCGATTAGAATAATGACATGAAATGAATTACATACAGGTCTAGACTGACAAATCGCACGGCAGTCCACTGAAAAGCGAAGCGACATCTATGGGTCGAAAAAAGTAAACATTCTTAGCCGAACTTTTGTGCATTTAGAGTCAGAACAGATCCAAATTTTCATTGGACAATTTTCTTCTTACGTCAGCACCTGACTTTCAAGAATTTCGGAATGTTTGAATTTGTATTCAGTTGTATTGCTAAACGAGTTTGTAATTAAACTACACGAAACTTTTATATATGTAGATATATATTGAATAAAAATTTGTAATTTTCTTTTAGAAGCATCGAATTTATTCACTACACCATATATTTCGAGTTATATTACTACTAAAACGTCCTTCTGTCATAATCATGGATAACAGTGGATAAGAAGTAGAAAGAATTAAAAGAATCATAGATTTATCATGATAAACAAAAACAGATCCGAGAAATTATCAAAAATTTGTGAAAAGTAATTATTACTCAATTTGATCTTAGCGTGTTACTTTTTTAATATGGTGTATGCATCGTGAAATTGCAAGAATAGAATTTTCAGTTTTATTTAATTTATATTTATTTGCTTATTATTATTATTAATATTTCAAACATATCATCAAATGTCTTAATTATCCAGATAGCAGCAAGACAAAATAGCAAATAAAGCTATCATCATAGATGGGTCTTATCTTTGCAATGGGGTCAATTCACGGTCACGTGTCAGGTACCAAACAAACCGCTTCTGTTCAATTTTCATCCGTTCTGCGCATGTCGTGATGTCTGCCGATAATGTTGACGAAACCATTGTTTAGTAAATATTACGCTAGCCGATCAATTATTGAAAACTTCTGATTTTTTTAAAGATATTATTTTGAATTGAATTTTCTCCAAATTTTCTTAGTTATATAATTTTATTTCTTATATTAAAATTTTAATAAGTATTTTCTATGGAATTATTGTTTTGCATAATTAATCCACATCGCTTTTTAATTCGTTTGGTGCTGCCTTCCCCCCTCCCTTTTTATCCGAAGGATACATTTTGACAAATGATTATGGCAGTGTTTTTGAAAAATCACATATCACACAAGAGTAATACACAAGAAAAATCACACAAGAGTAATAATTATTTTTTACATATTATTTAAATAGCATTGAATGTTTAATCTTATGAATATAATTCGACCAGTTAGTTCTTTTTTAAAATAATTATTACTCTTAGATAAGTTAATATTTTAAAGCTTACTAATAAAATTATAATATTTTCTTCTTATGTAATTACTTTTATAAATATTGAGACTTTGATGTTTTCAGTTTGCTCAGAGGAAAGAACATGAAATTCAAATTAGTACATATTGAATAAATTATGTTTACAATTTCAAATTATGAAATATAAAAGGTACGGATACCTTTTTTTTAAAAAATCTATGCAACTTATGAATAAATAATTTCATTTTAATTTGTAGAAATCATTAAAGGAAAACAAACAAAATCACGCTTTCATAATTTTTATTTACACATTACAAATATATATATAGAGAGAGAGAGATAAAATATATATGATAATTATTTGAAAAAATATGATCAAATGTATCTTTCAATGTACTCACTAATTCCAAAAACTAAAAAAAACTATTTACTATTTATCAACATTTATTTTTCTAGACACTTAGAAATAATATAAATACAGTATGACAAGAATGTCAATGTAAA
>JAPMOR010064452.1:239101-269154 GCA_026543865.1 Argiope aurantia | reverse complement strand
AAAAAAGCTATTTTTTTCTCATGAATGCGAAACGTGCTTAATCCTCATTTTTATTTTTGACGAAAAAAATTATTGAAAAACATAGTTAAAATATTTATTTAAAAATTCATTAAAAATAGAATTTTAATTTTAAGATTAAAACAGTAGTATCATTTAATAGATAAATTTTTGATCTTTAACTTCATGTAAAAATCTTTATTGTGCTGTAATATTTTCGGAAGTTATAGCAGAAACACGCCAACATTTAGCTTAATTTTTAAATAAATAAAATTATAATTAAAAATTCGAAAAAATAACCCCCAGGTGCACATTCCCGGCCTCCAAGGTATACACGTGCCAAATTTGGTAGCTGTAGGTTGAATGGTCTGGTCTGTAGAGCGCCAACACACACACACACACACATTGAGCTTTATTATAAGTATAGATTACAGATAACAGAGTCACTAAGCGTTTAAACTTTATGGGCACTAAAGAATATCTTTCTTAATCTATGTAATATCTTAACAATTTGTCAACAAAATTTTCTCAGACTCATCATGAGCAGATCGATTAATTAAAAATGTTTAATTTTAAATGCATCAAACACTAAGAAAATAAACAGAATCGTTTAAAATAAACGGTCGAAAACAGGGTTAAAAAAACTACTTAAAAAACGATGTACTTAAAACTATAAGTATATACAAAAAATATATAACTAACATAAATATAATTTAATTACAAAAGCATGCAACTAACCTAAAAATAATTTAAATCAGGAATCATCCGTTGATAATATTGTCAACAATCAGAACACAATGCGCATGCGTGAATTTTCAACGCCAGTTACGGTAACGCAAATGCGTGAATTTTTCTACGCCAGTTGGGGTAACGCTATGCAAATTAAACATTTTTAATTTCCTTTATTGTGTGTTATTTTAATTCAAAAGTACTTCAGAATGAATCTGAAAGATCGATTAATTAACAATGTTTAATTTTAAATGCATAAAACATTAAGAAAATAAACAGAATCGTTTTAAATAATCGGCCGAAAAATGTTAACCCTAGCTGTTGGGAAAAGAAAAAAAAAAAAAAAAACTGAAGCTTTGCTCATTTGACGTTGGGGAAAATGAAAAGATTTTTTGGCGAGAAATTTAGTTTTTAATTAATAATTAAAATTCTAATTAAAAATTCAAATAAGGGACTCCAGGTATACATTTCAGACCGGTATACATGTACCAGGTATACATTCCCAACCACCTCTAAGGTATACATGTAACAAACTGGGTAGCTGTAGGTCAAACGGTCTGGCCTGTAGAGCGCCAACACACACACACACACATTGAGCTTTATAGAAGTACTAGCCGCCTTTGGCGACCAGCCGGTTCGCCAGTATTACCGCTTGCTACAATTTTCAATTAAATATTTTAAGTAACTGGTCTCTTAATAGATTCCCAAGCAAAACATTTTTAATCTTCAAATTTTGATAGTCATACCAAACTTATACTGTTGTTTAGATCGTTTCGTTCAATTTACTATATATGTTTTGCTAATTTGTTGTCATTTCCGGTAAAACCAACTTTAATTTAAAGTGGAATTGATGAAATTGCAATTAATATAAAGATATTTTTAAATAAAACCAAGCGTTTTATTTTATTTATCATCTTTATTGTTTATTATTATTATTATTGAATATGAGTATTGCAAACAGAATCGCTCGGTATATAAGTCTTATGTGAACTACAAAATATTTTTCATAATTTATGTAATATCTCAAAGAATAATTCAACAAAAATTTCTCAGATTCAGCATAAAATTCAGTTTTTAGTTTTGTTTTCAAAATGATTGAAATTAAATCAATAATAATATTTTGTTCCGGCATATAAATATATTTCAAAAATTATGAAATCTAAATTTAATGCAGGAAGATATCATATTCTGAGAAATATTCTGGATACACCAAATTTTAAATAAATGAATGAATGTTTCTATTTTTCCACGATCAACTAAGACTTATTTATGAAGTTTTGAATGTTAAAAATTTAGAAAAACTAAACATTTTCATAATCTTAGGCCAATTAATCTTGAGAAACCTGCGCGCTGATTGACATATTTTCTTTGAAATGATCGATGGAAAATCTAAAATTATCCTTTCTTTATTGATTAGTGATATTCAAATTTTCATAAATCTGCTAGTTTAAGTGATTGATTTAGTTGATTGAAAATTAATTCTTTTTATTTAAAATATTAGTGTTTCAAGAACATTTTGTTAATCGTTACCACAGCAGAAGTTTTATGTAAAATCAAAAATTCGTTATTTATTAGAGCATTTATTGAATCAAGTTACATAAAGTATAATCATTTTCCATTTAGACCATTTTAGCAGACCTGTGTCTTACTAAAGGTTTACAAATTAGCTGTGTGGCCCTGATTTGAATGGATATCCTGTTCATACTAAAGAAAACTTGCCATAAAATAAAACTGATTTATTGGATTAATAATATAGAAAGTGTGAAAGATCATAAAATATTTTTTCCTGAATTTATTTTTTAGAAAAAATAATATTT
Source organism: Argiope aurantia (assembly GCA_026543865.1). NCBI lineage: Eukaryota > Metazoa > Arthropoda > Arachnida > Araneae > Araneidae > Argiope > Argiope aurantia. Next base: position 266,611 of record JAPMOR010064452.1, on the reverse strand, counting down.
CATATTTTTTTCATTTCCTACAGATACGTGCCGAAAATTATATTTTTGCAAATTTCATTTCCAAAAATATTTAATTTATTTTTAATTGGAGCTTTAATCAATGTGATGGCAACACTTTTAAAAAAGCTAATTTTTTCCCATGAACGCGTAACGTGCTCGTGCAGCTTAAATTTTATTTTTATTTTGTACGAAAAAAATTGTTGAAAAATATAGTTAAAATATCTATTTAAAAATTCATTAAAAATAGAAATTTAATTTTAAGGTTAAAACATTGATATCATTTAAAAGATAAATTTTTGATCTTTAACTTCATGTAAAAATCTTTATTGTGCTGTAATATTTTCGGAAGTTATAGCAGAAACACGCCAAAATTTAGCTTAATTTTTAAATAAATAAAATTCTAATTAAAAATTCGAAAAAATAACCCCCAGGTGCACATTCCCGGCTTCCAAGGTATACACGTGCCAAATTTGGTAGTAGTAGGTTGAATAGTCTGGCCTGTAGAGCGCCAACATGCACACACACATAGACACACACACACACATTGAGATTTTTTATAAGTATAGATAGATAAGATTTCCGGCCACGCGCCAATTGAATAAACGTGTTGACCTTTGATGCCTTGCAATGGCACTGAAGCGATCACTTTCATTTGAGACGTAGACTGATAAGGCAGTAATTTTTACACAACTTCATAAGTTGGAATGAGATTAGAAAATAAGGGAATATTTTACCATGGGCTAAATTAAAATAAAATTTTGGAAATTAATTTGGATTAAATTAAGAGTTTAAAATATCATTATATATATATACACACACACGTATATGCAACATAATTTTGCAGATTTGTGGCCGAAAAGAAGACGCTTTTGGAATTTAACTTCGGTTTATTTTCCCACTTGTGAGCATGATTTGAACATAGGGACAAAGAGGAAACGAATCCACTCTCACGAGAGCAGAAGGGAAAGTTGTTTTTAATTTTCCCTTTAGGACTTTTATTAATATAAGAGATTCTGGAATTTTTTTGACACATATCGATTTAGGAAAAGAAATCTTTTTTTTCTCTGAGAAAATGCCGAAGCTTTAGGGAATATTATCCTTTTGCGAAGTATGGGGAGTCCACATAGAGCAATGTTTAGAGCGCACGTTAGAAAAAGTTGTATAAAAATTCGGATTTGAATTAAGAAATAATAGAACATTTTAGAATAAAGTAACATGAAATAATTTAAGAAAAAAAATTAAGATATTAATTAGAATTTAAATTAAATTAAGAGATAAGTTGCATATATATACCGGGTGATCAGTAAAATCCTTTTAAGCTCTACAAATTTAAAGCAACATCTCACACATCAAAGGAAGTAACGTGACTATGCTGAATTTATTGAGACAAGTTACTAACCCCTCAGCGAGTGAACAAGGAAACAAAACAAAAATATATTGAAGGTCTTTCAAAAAGACTAATTAGTAAAATATATGCTATGTCGTAATAAAAACATAGGAAAAAGTTTCATGGAGTAATCTGTAAAATTGGCAAAAATATTTACGATTAAAATTATAAAGTTTCCATGATTTGAAAAAGAATTTACTTAAAATTAAAAAATATGCTCTGTAGGGTTATCAACAGTTTTTCGGAGTTACGCAACAGAAAAAGGAAACATCATATTAATAATAAGTCTAATAAACGTACTCAAAAGGGGAGGATTCGAGGATACATTTTATTTAAGGTATTTACGGTACTTTTTTTATTTAATTATTATTCAATTTTTAGTGATTTATTATTTTTATTCTTATTTTTATTTAAGATGTTTAAGGATAATTTAAAAAATATTTCGCTTATTAAGTTTAGCTTTTAAAGTTTCTAGTTGGTAGTTAAGTTTAAAATAGTTTTCTAGTTTCTAGTTAAGTTTAGCTTTTAAAATTTCTAGTTTAAAGTTATTAGTAAAATTTTTCATCAGTTGCCCATGAATATTATATATATTTGCTCAATACATGAGTATAGAAAAACATTAAATACTATACAGCACTTTAAGATTCTCAAGGATCAGAAAATTTTAGAAATGTTTAAATGTGGCCCGGTTGGTAGGGCGTTGCATTCGCATCCCTACGGTTGCGAGCTCGAACCCCGCCGGGTGATGCAAGTATGGTGCCAAAAACCTGTCATAGTCACAAAGTCCACACTATACAAGTGACATAAACTACAACAACATTAGCTAAAGTTTTTAGTAAATTCACACTTTTCAAATTTGTAATAAATTTAAACCAGCAAGAATGGTCTCCCAAAAATATTGTTATCTCTCCTCTAAGTGTATAAAAATTATTGACCTTGGGCAAAGTAGTGAATGCCATGAATGCTCAGATCTTTATTTTCAGAATGCCGCTGACTGCGTTTTGCTCTTCATAAAGTGGGAGGAAAAAATATGAAGAAAACATATTATGATCCTGAGCTTCGATTCAAATGAAAACAATGCAAAGCTAGAATAGTAACAAGATGACATATCAAATTCAACTTAAGTAGATGTACTTTGAAATAAGTGTTTACATGCATGGGAATGTACAGAACTACAGATGTTCAAACCCTTTATCAGGTTTGATACAAATCCATACTTTAGAAGCTAAACCTGCGTACTACATTGCATTGATTTACGTTCATGTGATTTATAGTTGTGTTCACTTGTATTTCGACAGAGAGACAAACTTCCTGCGAATCGATTTCGCTCCAAATTTGACGGAAATCTATGAATTTAGCTTAAATACAGCGTCCAAATTTCATCTGGTTAGCTGAAAGCAATTTCGAGTTCTCTTTTTCATAGATAAGCAGATAGACAATGCATTTTTCGATAAGGTATTAAAAATGGAGATTCGTTAAAATTTATTCATATTATTTGACAACTATAATATTTTTTTCATTGCTTGTAAATTTCATATATGAGAAAGTAAAGAAACAAATCATGGAAATGAATCTTGACTTTATATAGCATTATATATATATATGTATGTATGTATGTATGTGTGTGTGTGTGTGTGTGTGTGCGTGTGTGTGTGTGTGTTATCCCTAATTAATTCCCAAAGTTTTATCTAATTCAGCCAATTTTAAATTCATTCTAAAATATTTTCTTATTTCCTGATCCCATTCCACTTTTTCTATTTAATTAATTCAACAAAAACGCCGTGAAAATGCTTAAAGTTGCATTTTTCACATGCTCCGAGTGAATTGATAAAAATTGTCCCGCCAACACATTCTTTTTAAAAGATCCCTATCAGAATCGACACATTAAGAAATCCCTATCAGAATCGACACTGTAAGAAACCCCTATCAGAATCTCATAGTACAGCGTTTCTCAACCTTTCAGTATTCGTGGCCCAGTTTTCAATCATAATTTTCATCGCGCCTCCCACTTACAATAAAATGTATACAACAATAATGTATATTACAATAATGTATAATGTATATATAATATATATTTTGGATTCTGTTTTTTAATTGCTTTTAACTAACTGCCAAAACAAGAGAAAAAGTGAGCCAACGTTGGCGAGAAACCACATCTTGCATTTTGGACAAGCAGGGTTGAACAGATGAAGCGAATGAAGGCCGAGAAAATTTAAATATTATATTTGAAGTGAAAGCCAAACATAGAGATAACGTTAAAAGAATATGAAAGTAGAAAATTCGTTAATGAAAGTTAACCTAGACGGGGTGAGCTAAATTTAGAAACTTGGAATATATTCTTTCGAATAATAAAAGAAATAAGACAGAAGCATGACGAAACAAAAGTGAAAAAAATTGCAATCTTTGTGGAAGGGAATCCACACGACCGATGCCGTCTCGAGCATGCGCCGAGCAAATGTTTTTTCACAGAAAGAAGGAAAATGTTCGATAACGCAAGTTTCAATTCCAGCCAGTCTCATTCGAACCGATCCTTCTATCGCTATCGAATATATCGGGAATGTGTATGTTAGATATGTTTTCGTGTTAATTGCAATTCACCATATTAAATATTCACGTCAGCAGATTTATGCAGATTCATGAATAAATTTTCAAGCGGAACTAAGCAAGCATTAGACGATAGTCAAGCATCAACAAGTACACAGACGAGCGTGGTTCCGAAAATAAATTCAAGGAACTATTCTCAAGAGTACTTAAATTTTGGGTTTACCAGTACTGAAGTAAATGAAGAAGTAAGGCCCCTGTATATCATTTGCTGAAAAATGTTGGCTGCAGGCAGCAACTTAAACGACAATTGGAAACGCTCCATAGTGAGTACGTCAACAAACCCAGAGAATTCTTCGAATTAAAATTAAAATCATATAAAAAGTAAAAGTAATTTTTTAAAGAAACTTTGTCTGTGAATAAAAAAGCTTTAATTGCAAAGTTCATATAAAATAGCCAGGTGTAAGAAACCTCACACCATTGGTGAAGAGCTTATTTTGCCAGCAGCAATTGAGATTGTAGAAACTATGTTTGGAGATAATTTTTCAAAGCAATTGCAATCCATACCTCTTTCAAATGATACTGTTGATCGTCGAATAGGCGATATAGCTGAAGATGTACATTATCAGCTTTTGTCGAGGTTGCGTGAAAAATTGTTTTCAATACAGCTTAACAAAGCAACAGATAGTAATAAAGATGCTCATTTAATTGCCTATGTTCAAATTTGTGATAATATGTCAGTAGTAGAACTACTTTTCTACAAACCAATAGAACTTATAACATCAGCGCTCGCATTATTTGCTATTTTAAATGATTTTATGAACGAGGCAAACATAGAATGGAAAAATTGCATCAGAATATGCACCGATGGTGCTTGTTCAATGTCCGGAAGATTCCAAGGTTTACAAGCACTTGTAAAACAAAATTCGCCTCAGTGTACACATTGCATGATCCACAGAGAAGCTTTGGCTTCGAAAGAAATGAGTCCTGGTTTGAATATTGTGTTAACTACAGTTGTAACTGTAGTAAATTATATAAAAATGAGACCCCTGAAATCGAGAATCTGTTCCGCACTTTGTAAAGACATGAGTTCAGTACATTCAGCGTTACTATTTTATTGCGAGGCAAGATAGTTATCATGTGGGAAATTTTTGCAACGTTTTTATGAATTAAGAGAAGAAATCGTCATTTTTCTAGAAGAAGAAAACAGACAGGAGGCCGAGAATTTTCACAATGGTTTATTTGTGACGAAATTGAAATACTTGGTCGATATATTCTAGAAATTAAATAACTTGAATCTTCAACTCCAAGGAGCAAATACACATATGTTATATACAAGTGATAAAGTTAATGCTTTTTGTAGAAAATTGGAATTGTGGAGCAGAAATTTAAAGCACAATACCTAACAATGTTTGCAAATGTGGATGATTGTACTAAAACTTACAAGGCTGAAGAAGAAACTGTAAAAGTTGTTTATGTAACAATTGAAAATCATTTATCCATGCTGGCAAAGAATTTTAAAAAGTATTTTCTTGTTGACGACAAACTGATAGCAAGGTACGAGTGGGTTAGGGACCCATTTCATAAGACTCCTGAAGGACTCTCAATTGATGAGGAAGAAAAATTCATAGACTTCACGACAAGTGGCGAAACTAAAAGACAATTTAGTAATAAATCACTATTTGAATTTTGGGCAGGAGTAGAGGATGATTTTTCTGCACTAAAAACAAGGGCATTTCGCATTCTATTACCATTCAACATCCTGCCTTTGTGAAACTGGATTTTCTGCTGGGGCTTCTTTGAAGACAAAATATAGAAACAGAACTGAGAGTGGCTATTTCTAATACTAAACCTTCCTTCGAAAAACTTTGCTCTGCAAGACAGGCCCAAGGAAATCACTAATAATTATTAAATTTTTTTTTAATTTAGTAGGTTTTGATTAAGTAAGTTTTGATTTTTAAGTTGTTTTACTTTAATAAGCTATTAAATATGTCTAAATTTATTTTGTTCTCTTTGTGTATGTGTGCTTTCCTTTCAGTCAGTTAATCAATTTTTTAAAATATTTTCGCTTGGATATAGCCACGTCTCCCTCTAGTGTACTCGCGCCCTTCAGGTTGAGAACCGCTGTCATAGTATATAAATACTGGGAAAATTATTCTCTCTCTTTTATGCTTTTCGGCTTTTGGGCCTCGCTGTGAGCGGACGTATTTTGTCCATGCTGTTTGTGCCTTCCGGGATGGAAATAAAATGAAGTTAAAAATTCAAAATGTTTTTTCTGTTTTCGGCCACGGCTCTGATTCAAAAATTATTTGTTTGAATGATCAAAAATGTCGTAGTGACAAGAATTTAATTAAAAAACACACTAAATTGAACCGCGCTAAAATCCAAAATATTCCACTAAAATTATTTCTATTGTACTGAGCGCGAAAATTTGCGAGTCAATGTCTAACACACCAAATTCGAGCGGGTCAGATATTTGTCAACGGAGTCAACTCCTGACAATTAAATCGCTCTTTTGGTGAAGAGAATAAAAAATTTACCAGTTATTCTCTTTGAACTTGCAAGTCAAGGTTAACTCGTGTTGGTGAATATTGCGGCAGATGTATTAACAATTGAAGCAAAAAAGAAAAAAAAATTAACGCACTTTTTTGATAAATTTATCAAAAAGAAGTAATTCTCTTGAAAAATTTGCATTCTGCATTTTTTCGTGGTTTTCATTACATGTGAAATAAAGTTAAATTCAAATTACAATATTTATAAATATAATATGTATTTAAATTTTCCTATTCTACAAGTAGTTTCTGTTGTAGTAAAAATAATTTTATTAATAGTTTTAAATTAATCATATACTTTTCTGCAACACATCAGTTTATTATTGTTAAAATAATTAGGTATTAGCAGTTGAAATTGTTGGTAAAAATCAGTTTTTTTATTCAACAAATATTTGCCATTTAGAAATATTGATGCATACTTATTTGTTTGAATGATGAAAAAAGTCATTGTAGAAAAAAGATCATTAAAAATCCCCCCAAAAAATCAACAAGCTAAAATCTAAAATGCTTTGCTAGAACAATTTCTATTGTACTGAGCATCTGAAACTGACAAGTTAAATTTGCGCCCTGTCGAAGAGTTGAAATTCGGGGTCAATCTTGAGATTGAATTCGCTCCTTTCACGAAAAGAATAGCAAATTCATTAATTACCCACTTTTAACTTGCAAGTCGAGGTTAGATCGTGTTGGTGAATATGGCCGCTTGATAATAAGAATGACTCGCAAATAAGAATCAACTTCCGATTGTGGTTTGCGTGACTTGCAAGTTAACTTGCAGTTTGGTGAATACGACTGTAAAAGTCATTGGCTATTGGAAAGTATTCCAATCTTAAAGAAGGGGGTGTACAGAAAGGAAACAAAAATGGAATTAAAACTAGTGAAGAGATGATTAAAAAAATGTTAATCATTCCTTTTTATACTCTAATAGGTGTAACTCTGAGAATATTTATAATACATGCCTTTATATTGAGCAATATTGGAATCATGTATTAACCAAATAATAGTGAATCATATTTTGCATTATTTTGTTTTAGTATTCTAAAGCAATATTAGTTAATATAATTTTTCCAAATGCTGTAATATACAGTAAAATATGCCAATTGGGGAAATCAATGCAGAATTTATTTACGAAAGAATTCGAACATGTTAATTCATCAAAATAAAATTGAAAAGCGAAAGGTAAGAAGACATTTTTTATTTTATTTCTTCTAATAGGATGAATAATGAATTTCCCAATTTGATTGATGTGTTGTGTCATATCATGTAAGTCACTGTCCAAAATGCATGAATAGACGTGAATATGACGTAATAAAAGAATTTTTAACTGTTGCCATTTATGAATTTACCTTATTTCCCCCTACGTCAGCTTTATTGCCTTTCCTTCCAATAAGAACTTCTTCTTGACAATGTATATTTCTGTTTCTTCCGGTCGTTAGAAATCGCCAGTGAGTTTCAAATTCTTTCAATTTTTGTAGGACATGAAACCAAAAATTATAGTTTGGTTCCAATAACAGGTGATAGTGTGTGCTATAGATGTTGAAAGCTATCCAATAAAATCTTTTACTTTTGTGACAGAATTGATGGAAGAATGAAATACCCAGTGGTTATTGTATAAACTGTTTTGTTTATATGTTTCTTAAATAGTGTAAATTTGTAATGAGATGGGTAATTCTCATAGATCAACGTGACTGGTGAATCTGAATCATGGGAAAGGAAAAAGTTGAAGTTATCACGTTACTATCATCAGATGAAGAAACACCACCTCTTGTAAGTTTGTATAAATGATTCAAATTTCAAAAAAGTCTTCTTCCTTTTATTTTTATTTACAGTAATTTACAACTCCTCTAATGTATTGTATAATTCTATATAGATCTCATCCAAAGATATAATTTTGGGAATTTCTATCATGTGCTTGTAGTATGTGTGAATGCTAATGAGATTTTTCTCTTTTACATTTAATATATCAAATTTCAATTAATTGATCAGTTTTGTTCCCTTTAAAAAAATATTGTTTTAGCTTTTAATCGAAATTTCTTTTTGTTTGTTACGGTTATTATTCATCTATTACTCTTTTTCTTTGATAGCTATAAAGATATTTGTTGTGTTATTTGGAAAAGGCATGCATTAAGGAAGTTCATCATAATGAATATGAAATTTTGGTTAATACTTGCCTCTTTGCTGTTATAACTCCTAAACATCATTTTGACCTGATCAGTATTTATGATTTAAGTACCACTGTAAATGTTTTATGTATTATAAGCTTATATGTATATATATTAATGATATCTCTTAATTTCATTTAATTCCTGATTAATTTCCAAATTTTTAAATTGATTTAACCCATATTAACTTCACTCTTTAAATAGTTTATTATTTCCTGGTCCAATTCCACCTTCTTTATTTAATTAATCCTACACAAGCTCTGTAAAACTGCTTTAATCAACTGGCTCTCAAGCTTCAAGTGAAGGAATAAAAATCCCTAATGCTTAGCAAATTCTTTTAAAGTTGCATAAATTCTCTTACTTAAATCAACATGTGTCAAAGAAATCCCCATCAAAGTCTCATGGTATAAAATTGCTAAGGAATAATTTTGTTCTTTTTGCTCTTTTGTTGTCACGATGTGAACTGATTTATTTCCCTACCACTTATTCTTGTACATAAATTCTTGTACTTCCTGGGATGGAATAAATTGAAGTTAAAAATTCAAAAGTGTCTTATATACACACACACGCATATATATTCATATGAAGGTTTCATATTTTATTAGATAGATTTGAAGTTTACTTAACTGAAATAATTCATTAGCATTTTAATGTGTCGGTTCTCTACGCAGTTTATATATTTTAGAGTTTGTCCTACAAGGGATTTGTAATAATATTAATTTAACTACAATATCACAAATACTGATGATAAATGAGATTTTCAAATTGTTGTTTATTTCAATAAAAAAAATGTATTATTCCATTTAACAGATTTGCTACTAATTTTGCTCCAACATTTTGTGAAGTCAGGTAATAACAAATAATGTATCATTGCATATTAATGAAAAATATACATTAAAATTATTTTTGATTGCCTTTTAATAAATATTACATTAATATAATTTTAAAGTTTCAATTGATGTTATTTCATTGCATAAATTGCTAATTGTGTTGTCTGTAAATTTCCTTTCTACCTTCTTAAACTATTTGTTTATCAATCCCCATTTTTTGAATGATTTTGGACATTATTAATAATATGCAAAATTTGCTATTTGGTAGAAATCTGTAATCATTTTGTGGCATAAAAGTCCCACTTATTTTTTTATCAGCTTTAATTTTTAAAATTTTATTTAACTTGATCTGTTTTATGACAACAAACTCAAAGTAAGTATTAATAATATATTTTTTAAAATTCTTCTATTGTACAGTAAGCAGTTTTCATCTCATTCAAAATTATGCCATTTGAGGTAGTTTTATGTATAGAGAATTATTGTATAATGAGCAAAACAAAATGTGAATATTATGAATTTTATTTGTTCTTATGATGTGAAATTTTGTCTGTCAAAGAATTTTATAATTATTCTAAATTAATATCAAACATAATGCATTATTAAATACTACAATGCTTGCCTAATGAGCAATGAAATAGTGGTGGGAAGATACCCTGACCTCACATAGCCAGATATCATTGGCAAATATCTGTTCACTGAGATATTGGTTGAACACTCTGTTGAACAATCACTGAGATTTTGGTAACAGTAATATAGATGAGCTGGTGGAAAGACGTAGTCAGAACCCGCTGAAGAGTTTATGGAGCTATATTCTGTGTCACAGCAAAAAGCTATTTTGTCTGGAGAGGAAAGAATAATAGATACAACAGAGCAACAATCTTTCAGATAAACAAGGAAGATGCTGAAAGCTTGGGAAATGATTCCATAATATATTGAGAAGCATCACACTGATGAGGCAATAATTATTCATGGAAGAGAATGGGTAGAGTGGGATGGATTTCACAGATTTTTTTTAAAATTCACTAGATTAGTGAATTAAAGAAAGTAGTTGGTGAAAATATATGTGAGGTCAGGTACGTTCATTAATTTAAAAAATATCAGAACAGCAAAATACAAAAGAAAAATAACTTGTATTTACATTGTAACATTTTTGTCCCACATATGATATTACTACGCAAATAATGAAATCCCTTATATGATGAATGTATGGGATAGGTTTTGAGAAAATTAAAATTAATAAATATTATATTTTGAGATCTTTTTCATTCAATGATTTATGGTTTTGGACATGCATAACTAGAGCTGATTTTGAAATCTTCATTGATGTTGCCACATCCTGAAAACTTTTCTTTTACAGTCATTTCCACTGATTGCATAATGTTATTGTTTAATATATTCTTCTCTTTCTGGATGCTTTTTTAATGATGTTTTTATTTAAAAAATATAAAATTGTTGATTTTTTAAAATTTAGATAAAAGCTTTTTATAAATAACTTGCACAATTTAAATATATTTTTTTCATTGCTTAGTATTTATTATATTGCTTATTACTTTATTATATTTACAGTAGAATTTCCTTTAATTAACATTAAATGGTAAACAGGATTTTAGGTAGGAAATAATTTTTTTTGTGAAACTATACAGAATAATCTACAATATGTATTCATATTTTATGATAAAATTATTAACAAAAATAATGAATAACAGAACATATTTAGATATACTGGTGCTCTTTAGAAAATTTTTGAAAAAGAGTGGAATTTTATTTCATGCCTTTTGTTTTGGTCAATGAAAGCTCAACTTTTTTTTATTGTTGTACATTATTGCTTTATATTATTTAATGTTTATGTATAATATAACATAATCAAGTATAGTAATTTATATATTTTAATAAATTTAAAATTATCAACCTATTATTGCATTGTAACACCCCAACATCTAATTTTATGAAACAACTTGTAAAAAATTAAAAACTTTAATAATCATAAGCATATTTAGCTATTTAGGATATATATTGAAATGTAATCGAGCATATCCCATCCCTCCCTAACTAATATTGTCTTCTTATTACTTCAGCAGAATTTTTTAAAAAAGTGTATTACTTAAAACATGCTACATTTAAGTTTTAATTTATTTGTTAGTTTGTAAACACTATATCTCTGAATTTATCATATATTTAAAATATTTTTATTTTACAAATAATTGAAAAAAAATCTTTGAAAAAATAAGAATTTGTATTTACTTCTGAGACATAAAAATCAGATTTTCTATTTTAAACACAAATAATATTGTAGCTGGTGTATCAATTATAATCTATATAATATAGGGGCTATAGCTTTTCTGTCTAATAGAGAAACTAAAAATAAATTTTAATCTTTTATTTAGACTTAAATGCAGTTGTCCCATTCTTCCCAACTTTTAACTACTATAAATTTATTTAACAGTAGTATTGTCTCATTTTTTTTGTTGTCAAATTTTGAAGCATAGCAAAGAAAAAGTTTATATATTGTTAAAAAAGCATGCATTATAAATAATAAATTGCGTCATTAAAAATTTGCTTGAGTATTTTTTCGGAATGGAACTCATTATTCTATTTTGACATGGATTTTTATGGGAAAAAATTATTTCAATTAATGAGTTTTTTTTTCTTTACAAGTGACATACAGGAATGAGTTATGATCATTAAGTGAGATTGGAAATTAGGAAGAAAGAAGGAACAATGTTCCATTGTACAGAATTCATAGAAAATAGAAGTTCCAATCAGTTTATAGTTTAAAATGAATATATATAATATGTTTTGGTTGAAATCTAGTATAATGTGCCCTGGAATTTGTTGTTGATATGTAATTAAAACAATCTTTCAGTAACCTTAATGCTAATTTGTTTACTATTTTTTATGTTTATTTAGTTATAGAAGAACTACAGTTGCCTAATAAGAAATGTTGAATTAAAAATAATCAACAAAGAAATATCTATTAAATCTAGTTGTCTGTTATAATTAAAAGCTTTTTTTACTAATGATAAAAAAAATTCTAGTGTTATTTTTAATTTGAATTATGAACAGATAATTTTTATTCTTTTACAATTCTTACTGAATTAATGTATTTTAATTAAAAATATCTTTTTAGGAATTTTATTAGAACTGAAAATAAAAAATAATTTCTTATTTAGAGAATTTAATTATATTCTTATGTAATTTCACACAATTAAAATTATTTTAAGGAAAAGAAACACTATTTTAATTAGATTTTTCTAGGAATATAGGTATTTTTTTTATTTGATAGTTCTGAATAAATGAATTTATTATTTTACTCTGCAATGGAATTCTTTGCACTTTTTAAAAATTTTGTTTCCTGTATTAATGACTCCCTTGATAATTATTGAAGAACAGCTTCAATATTTTGAAAAAAATTCATAGTTTCTTTAAGGAAATAGCTAAAGCATTTCCTCTCAAGATGAACAATTAATTAAATAAAATAAGTGTCTTTATTCCTCAAAATTTCTTCTGAATAATATCCATTTCGAGTACAGAGATATGTTCTTCCTTTTTTTATTCCGAATCTTCTGTTCTTCCTTATCTTCAGAATCCTTATGTACTAGTGGAGTTATTAGGCTCTGGCTTCCTCTGCTAGCAAAATCATAAAATGTTTTATAAGTTAAAAAAAATTCTGCTTTGTACCTTTTTCAGATGCCGAAGACATTTTGTACTCGATTTGTCCTACTTCTTTTGAGTTATTCGAAAAAACAAAATACCTTACATTCAATGTATTAACAAAGTTATTGGGTTCCGTCTCCTGCTGCTTGCAAAACTGTAGGATATTTTTTTGGTAAAAAATTCTGCCCAATGTCTTTTTAATATGTTGAAGACATTGCATGCTCTAATTTTATTGCCTAAATCATGAACTGGTGCAGCTGGTTTGCAAAATTTCTCTATTTCAGAATTGGAAGGGTATTCAGCAAAGTTCAAACAACAATATACAACTTATAGTTTTAATAGAAATAATAGTTAACTGCAGTTGTTTCACAGGATTTTTTATCTAGTTTGCCATCTTGATTTGCACTGCTAGGAACCTTGGAGAAGTAAAGGGCTCACTAAACTAAGATTTTACCACATTTTTAAGAATTTATTATGTTTTTGATTTCAAAATAATCTGTTTTGTGGAGATAGATAATCTTATTTATAAATTTTCTTTAAATTCTCCAATTAATTTTTTTTTCATTTTCTGATTTTCACATTCAGCTTTAAAACAAATAATATTTAATATTATAAAAAAAAATTCAATAATTTAAATGAATATATTATTATTAGAAATGTAATTTCCAATTCATAAACATTTAAAGTCTTCCCCACCCCCATATTTGTAGAAGTAAATTTCATAATTTTGAATTGATATTGTGAGAGGAATAAGATAAGGTTTTCGAATCAAAATGAACTTATGATTTTGTGTTACATAATAAATCTTTTATGCATATGCATAGACATTAGTTAGAATTGGTATATCTTGAAAGGCTATTTCTCCAAATCCTCTTTTCTTTTCTCTTCTAATTTTCTAATTATAAATATATCATGTTGATTTTAATTTAATGTAAGTAAGTGTAACGATTTTTGTGTCAAAAAAAAAATTGCTACTCTCTGTGTTTTATCATGTATTTCAGGATAAACATATTTCTTGCAATCCTTAATATTTTGCAAAAATTATATTTTAATGTTTAAATTAACAATTGGAAGAGAAACTGCATGTGTGATTTAGGTAATATATCCAAGAATAGTTTATGGCAATCAATAAGTTAACTTGGTAATTTATGATTAGTGGAGCACCAAATGTTTCCAAGCTGAAAGAAATATTGGCACTATTTTTGCATTATACCACCAATGGATTACATCATAAAGAATTTAATGTTGGTACAAAGATTTGGTAAATTCCTGCTAAGATTTGATAATTTTTTTTGTCTTAAATTTGTTAATAATAATAATAAAAACCTTGATTTTTTTTTCTTTTCTGTAAATTCACGTCTTGTTAATTTTCTATTTCTTTTATCTTGTGTTTGTATAATTTCTTTTTTTGTGAAAACTAATGTATTGATTTAATTTTATATATGATTGAAGCTTGGAAATGTTACTAATTAATCATATGAATATTAATAACTTTTTCTTTCTATGAATATATTCATAATTGAAATAAGAGATTTATAAGAAAGATGGTATTAAAAAAAGATTTTTCTCTAATTATTATTTTTTATTATTCTTTTTTATTAAAGGAAACAAAAGATTTAAAGGGGTAAAAATGTTATAAAACATAACTCTTTAAAAAATTGTATGTGAAATGATTAAATTTTTGAAAAAACAAATATTATAGAAACGTTAGCTTTTTGCATTTTACTTAGATAAATTATTTTGTTCTCCTAGGTAAACAATTTATCGAATAAAAAAACTGATGTAAAAGTGAGAAAAACTGCTCGAAAATCTACGGCAACTAATATGGGCCAGTTGAGTATCACTCCTATTAAAACAGAACCTAAGTCATCAGTTTCTCATGATTCTGCATCCAGTGCAAAAAAAAGTAAACCGAATGCCAATCAACCAATATTGAATAGCACATCAGTGAAACAAAGTACTTTTCCTATGAAGCAATCGGTGCATGATTCTAATAATTTAAATACTTTTAATCATAATTCAAACTTAATTAGTAACCTTCAGAAAAATACAGTGGCATCTTCTACCAATGGACTTCCACCTATAGAAATCACAAAGAAAATGCCACATTTGACCATAACTCCCATCCCAAAACCAACTGACCCTCCTGTGGCATACAATTCCAAAACTGCAAGGAAATCTTTTAATTCTAAACCTGATCACCATTTATCTCCTGAAGTTCAAATTACTGCCTCAAAATTAAATAAATCAGCAACATATCAAAGTAGTGCAAAATTCTCTAAGAGAAATCAATCTGTTCATGTTTCATCAAGTTCAACAAAAACTGCAATCCATCCATCAGATAGCAATACTATCTCTTCAGCTAACTCTTCTTATTCTGATTCAAAGAGTCATTCTTGTGAAGTATCGGAGAAAAGTCATATAAGTGCAAATGATTCCCTTTATGTTGAAAGTATGAAGAAAAAAGCAAGAAAATCTTTTCCTTCATCTAATAATCAAATACCTCCTTCACTTATATCATCTCTTGGTAAAAGTGGAGTAAGTATCATAAATATAGATAACACAAATTCACTAAATAGTGGACAAGTAGGAAAAAAAAGTGAAGAGGTATTTGACCCTAAAAATTTAAAAACATCACCTGATTTAAGCATAACTAAGATTAAAACAGATGAAGTTGCTATTTCTCAAAGAGACAATGTTGAATCGGAGCATGTGGAAAGAACCCAAGTATCTCAAATGTCATTGAATCAAAACAATGTTAGACAACTGAGGACAAATTCCCTTACAAATAATAAAAATCAAAATTCAACATCTGTTAAATCTAAACATAAAGATACATTTAATTCAGAATTTGTTTCTCATGAAAGTCCAAAAATTCCTTTAAAAAAAGTTTCTAAAAATAATGCTTTGACTTCCTCTGCGAGTAAGAAAAGTAATAACATGGACTCAAAAACTAATTCAAAGCTGAGTAAACCACAGAAGACTAGAAGTTCAAAGAATAATGATAATTCATATATTAAAAAAAACAATGTAACTGTTAAAAATAAGTCAGATTCTAAGTCTGATGTAATTATATTACCAAACACACCACAGATGCCATCAGCAAATCAAAAACCTGTTGTATCAGCATTTGCTTTTAAATCTACAGTTTCTAAAACCGGTTCCTCCATAAACGAACAGAATGTTTCTCAGACGAATAATTTAAAGAAAAATCAGCCTCTAAAACGTAAAAACAGCAATTCAGTTTCTAATCCAAGACTATCTAAAAAAGTTTCTTTTGAAGGACCGCAAAATGGAGAGGCCCCAAATTCAGCTTTTGTGGATCATCATAAACGAATTATGGCTATAAAGGAGTCATTAAAAGACTTAGACAGTGATTTAAAACAAAAAGAAAAGGCAGAGAAGTCATTGGATAATGTAGTTAATGCAGCTGATGCTAAAAAGGATTCAGATATTCCTTTGCAATCTATCAGAGAAAAGAAAGATACGATTGTCTCATCTAATATTCTTGAAAAGAAAAAGGATACAATAATTCCTTTACCGTGCAATAAAAAAAGGGATACAATTATTTCTGTACCATGCATTGAAGAAAAGAAAAATGACACAGTTATTCTTTTACCATGTGTTGAAGGAAAGAAAAAGGAAAAAATTACTCTTTTACCATATGTTTTAGAAAAGAAAAAAGATACTGTTATTTCTTTACCAAATGTTGAAGGGAAAAAAAAAGACACAATCATCTCTTTATCACATATTGAAGAAATGAAAAAGGACACACTTATTTCTTTGCCAAATGATGATGATAAGGACATGGCTATTCCTTTAGCATCTGTTGATAAAGAGAAGGAAGCCATAAGCAACGCTGTGTTACTTGCTGAAGAAAAGGATGCAAATGTTCCTTTACCACCTGTTGATGAAAGTATTGTAAAAGGAGCACAATTGGAGACTAAAGAACATGAATCGCAAAATGAAATTTCAAATTTTGAAGAATTGAGTAACGATGCAACAATTGATGCAAAACACAGAGAAAATATTCTTGATGTTTCACATAAAAGGCCTCTTAAACAGGTAGTCGATTTTGTTTTTAAAATTATTATAGTTCATATATATATATATGTTTATATATTTAATAATCATTACATTCTGTTATGTAGAATGGGTTAACTGTCATCCTGGGCACAATATGATTTTCTTGCCTCCTCTGCCTTGTTGTGCTGCGAGTTAGAAAATGTATATTGCTTATAAATATAATGTATATAGCTTATTCTATTTAATTTCTCTTTCAGGATATTGTACTTTAAAAATTATCATAACATATTAATGTTTTGTTCCCATAGTTCTTCCAAAGACTGACACCCAAGGGATCTATACCTCCTCCCTTCCCAATTTGCTATGCTACTAATTATTACATTTTGATTTTAAACATTGATGGATTTTAATGTGATTAAAGATATAATGAATATTTCTTTTATTGTTGTGTAACATATTTGTTATGGTTAAAATAATAAATTTAGTTTATACGGATAATACCTGTTCTTATTTATAGTAACCATAATTATTATTATTAATCAATTAATTGCATTAACTGTAAGATATATTTTCTTTTTATCTGAAATTGTCCATCTGTTTTAAGAGGAGGAAATGACAAATTGTAAGCAAATTCCTGTTATTCCTTTGTGTGATCCCTTTTTCTCTTTCTGGAGATTTGTGTGCCTTCCAACTAAATATCTTGTTTAGTTTAAAAGTGATATAAAAAATTGAAGTTTCTTTGATATAAATGTCCAACACAATTATGCAGAAAGTTTTTTAAAAAAATCTCGAATGTTATTGTGAAGATCAATAAAAAGAGACTACAAGTGTTGAAAGGAAAGAGGCTCTTAAAATTTTTCTGTTATCTTTCTTTGTTTAGCCCAGAATGTTTTTAAAAAAAACCTTTTAAAGAACTATATCAAATATAAATACTTCTTTTGTATTATAGATGTAATTTGTATGTATATCTTTTCTGTACTGTTAGCTTTTATGAATGGTTGTGTATACTTTTAACATTTAAATGTTGTATAGTAGAAATTCGAAAAATCAAACTTTCGAAATAAAATATTATTTTTTAATTAATGTTTTTGTAATATTGGTCCACGATGTAATATATTCTGCATAACATACTTGATTGCATTTATTTATTGTGCACATAATGATAACTGCTGGATAGATTTTTTTTTTTAAATTTTGAGATTTTATATTATACTTTATAGATATATTATATTAATTTTTCTAAGATAGTTTTTTGTTAACAGAGCTATAATTTGTCAAGTGTCATTAATGTTAAATGTTAGCACCACTATTTAACCTTGGCAGTAATTATAGCCCTATTTACAGAATAGCACTTTTTATTTTAATTTTAAACTTTTGATACTTTTTGGTTTTCAGTTTTTGTGTGGTTTTATGCTTTTCTTGTTTATCATTGCTTGCATCATATATTGCATCAATTTGTTGCTAAAAATACACGGAAAAAATATACATTATAGATAGTTAAGTATTATATTTAAAATGACCAAATAAATTGATTATGTTTTGATGTTTCCTTTATGTAAATATGTGTGTATTTGCATAAAAATTTCAATATATTTATAAACCATTGTATAGTATATAGAATATATTCTACACAGTATTCTCTCACTGTAGTATACAGAATATATTTTTATTACTATCCATTTTGTATTTTAATGAGCATTAATTAATGAATGCAAATTGTTATGGTTTTCGTAAAATTTGAGCAAATATTTTTTAATCATATATTAGTAAGAGGTAATCAAGAATCATTGCAGATTCTGAGACTCTTTGAAGGTTAGATTCAAATAAATTAAAGTGGATAAGGGTATAAAATAGTTAAATTTCAAATAAAAAATAGTTAAGAAAGAATTTGTGTGTAAAAATATTTTAATGAAGGCAAAGTACATATTTATACTATCAATGCAGATGTCAATATTTAAGACAGAAACTAATGTTCTGTAATATTCAGATTTATTCATATTAACAGTTAATTGGTCTTGAAGATAACCATTCAGAACAAAATTCTCAGCATATGAAAAAAATTTGCAGAAGAGTAATACACAGAAAACATTGTTTTGACCTTGTACTTCTTTACTTTATACTTTTCAAAATAAACTTTCATAAAAATTGATATTTCTGTGGCTTATTTCAATTTAGATTTTTGCATATTTAGTCCTTTTTATCTTTTTTGAATTAATGGCCATTATTATCATTTTTGGTAATCTTTTTAAATAGAACTTGTCAATTTTGTGACAGTTTGTACTTATTGTAATATAAAATTGTAATTGTAAATATTTTGAAGTCAGAAATTTTCTACATGCATACATAATCAGTATTATATATAAATATAATTCATAAAATCTTCATGTATATTTAGTTCATGCTGTTTTAAAAATATTGTATTTCATGTCTTGAAATTAAATTTATTCTGTTTAAATGCATTGTTTTATGCATTGTTGCAGGTCACATCACCTAAACTTTCTTTGAAGCGAAATATAAACACTGATGGTACTCCTGTAAAGAAACTGAAAGTCGGATCTGATGCAGTTTCTGAAAATATATGTGTTCCATTGCACAATCAAAATGAATCAGCTGTAGTTTTATTCAGTAGCATAGGAAGTGTAGATGTGAATTCTTTCCCATGGAGTGAAGATGATAATATTACTACAAAATATAAAAAGGTTAATCAATTTTTTATTTTGTTTTATTTTTAAACTGATAATTACCTATTAAATCCTTATGTCTATTGCATGTATTTATTCAGTTTATAATATTCTGATATTCCCACTCCCATAAATCAAGTTTTTTGAGTTTCTAAGTTATTAAATTCTTATTTAACTGTAAAAAAATAAGATAAAATTTCAAAAATTTGTTTAAACAAACAAACAAACAAACAAAAAAACAACTATATATCACCTTTTTAATATTGAGTGAATAAAAAGCTTTATTTTTACTGTAGGTATTGAATAAGTATTACTAAGTTACTTTTTTTAATATACAGACATAACTTTTTAATACAGACAGATATAACTTTATAGAAATTCTTTCATTCTGAAAATAAGTAAAGTCTCCAAATTTCTTCAAAAAAAAAAAAAAAAAATTATATATTACATTTTCTTACAATATCACAATATTTTTAAAAACATAATTTTAAATTTCATTGAAGATTTGTATTGTTTGCAATAATAGTTTATATACAGTAGTGAAGGAGGGGGGAAAGTCACCAAGTATTTATTGAGTTGTCATATAAAAGGTGTTCTTCAAGAGGATTGAACTTACTCTTTTGGGTTAAAAATTTCCTAAGGAGCCTAAGCTATATATTTGAATAAGAATAAATCTCAAAATTTTCAATGGGAACACCTATTTTTCACACTAAATTGCAAAACTACATAGGAAACTCTTTCTGAAAACCAAATTTTATTAGTTAGGTTTCTTCATTTTAAAATTTTGTGCTAACAAAACTTTGACCTCTCATATTAATTTAAAATTTTGGATTCATATCTTGAAATAATATTATTCATATCTTGAAAAATAATTTAGTTATTGATCTAAACTCTTTTTTATTATGAAAATATAGGGCATTCAATCCATTTTGACTATGTATTTGTTATTAAAAAGTATGTGAAATGTATGAAATGATCTATGTAAAAAGATATATATGAATAATATGTGAAAAAAAATTTCATATGTAAAAAGAATTTCAATATGTGAAAAATATTTCAATTTTTTTTTTTTTTTCTATATTTGCAAATTTCTATATTTTGCAAAATTTTACCTCGTTCTTATGGGTAATTTTTCTTTTCCATTAAGTTTTCTGTACTGTTTCTAAAATGATGCATTAATGACACATTGGCAAATTAAAAAAAATTTGACAGCATTTTATGTGGTATTCAAATGTTATTGATTATGCATTTCTTGAATAAGATATCATTTTTTGCATTATTACAATATTAGATTATATATAAAAAATTTTGTCTACAGAAAAAATGTTAAATCAAAGTAAAAAACATTTCCCATTGCCTTGATATTTGGATATTTTATTTCTCATGATGAGTTAAAAGTTCAGTTTGTTAGCTCATATATTGTCATTTACAGAATATACCAAATTACAAAATGGATTAAAAAGAGGGAGTATTTTTATTCCCGAAAAAATCTTTTTTATGATTGTAACTACTTAATTTCACAAATATACTAAACCAAATTTTTCCTCTTCATAGTTACTGTATATTGTAACAAGAAACAAAAAAAATGACAATTTTGTTAGAGAAATTTTGTAGCACGAAAATGACAATCTCAGTTAGCTTAAATTTATTCATGTTTGTTTTATAGGCTCAATATTTCTTGCTTAAGTCTGAAATTTCATAAAATTAATTTGCTGTAATTTTATTTATTATAATATTGCATAAAATTATAAATATGATAAAAAAATTGGTCATTGAAACATCATTAAATAATACATCTGTATTATTTATTTTTTGAATGGGAAAAATATACCCTTACATTTATTTCTTGCACATGCGAAAATATTTAATTTCAAATTATTTTTATTATTCATGAAATAGTGATTAATATTTTAGTTGACTATTATTTCATATATACAAAATTGTATATTTTGAATTTTATGTTTAAATGGAGGGCAGAAGCAGATCAAATAAGATTTTAAAACAGCACATTTCCATTTACATAAATGTCGAAGTGAGTAAACTTTTTGGAAAAGGTTATAAAATATTTTTTGTAATTTCTTATTGGAGCTCATTTATATAAACTACCATGATTTATCCAATAATTCTTTTTAAGCATATTACAAAACCGTTCTTGTGTTCTTTTGTGGAAAAAAATAAGCTTTTAACAGGGTTGCCATAACACCAGAAAAATACAGGAAATTTAAAAATTATCTATAAAAAAAAAACAGGAAAAATGCAGAGGAATTTGAAAATTTCCATAAAAACAGGGAAAGTATTGGGAATTTTAAGCTCCTTAATTCTTTTTTGCCCCCCCCCCTTCTAAAAAAATCTCTAAACATTAGAAGAAGGAAGGAGGGGGGGAGAGAAATCATAATCATAGATTCAAAAATAGAGCAATATCATTCGCGAATGTGTAATCATGAAAATTTACCATATTTATACTTGCTCCCATTTTTTCTTCTGTATAAATCAATCAAATTTCGATTTGGGAGATTGCTCTTTTTCCCATGAGATTTCCAGATTGTAACTAATGAGTATGTACAAGATTGCTGTAACCGCATGAGAGAATGGAATAAATTTTTCTGGCTGGAAGAATATCATTCAATCAATTCAGTGCTTTTTATTTGAGAAATTGTGAGCTTATATAGAGTAAATTAGAAATTTTTTTTAACAATGAACTGTTCAGAATCTGTATCTAATATGGATTGTATGGATAAAAATGTCAAACCTGATTTTGTTGAATGGGTTAGAGAAGTTCTGTAAAATCCGTTTGCTGCATATTGCTTTATAAGACGATAATGAGTTTAAGTAATATGGAAAAACAAGCACTTATTAGTCATGCCAATGGGGGGCATGCAATAAAATTGCATGCAAGTTCAAAAAAAGTCATCATTGATATTTAGCTTTATATCCCAAAGGAATACAGTAGGAGATGACATGTTAAAATGCTAGAATTAATATCTGAAAATAAGTTCTTTTCAAAAATTTTTATTCAAGAACAATAATTTAAAGCTGAACTTTTATGGGCGTTAATACTTGTTGTGTCATATTTTTCTTTAATACATTCAAGGATATATCAGAAATATTTTCACACATGTTCACTAATGATGAAATAGCCAAAACAAACAACAACAACAAAAAAAACATGCACATTAGGTCATTCAAAAATTCATATATTATTTGTTGTAGATTTCTTCTATTTTTGTAATGATCTCTTAAGAAAATTTTAAACAATAAAAGAAAATTGCATTTTGGTGAAGGTTTGAACAACATTTCACAAAAATGCCAAATGTAATTTATTTTACGATATTGGTGTGACTCAACCAATCGAGTCTCCACAAGATATTAGCGGTCAATATTTTTATGGTATACCATTGCTCAAAAACTGTTTAAGAATTTTAAAGAAATTATATCAAATTCGGACAGATCATTACTTTTAGATAGAAAATGTCAATGTTTGTAAACATGCACTAAAAGTTTTTGACAACATAAAGAAATACAGATTTCAGTAAAAATATTTTGCCTGGATCTGCTACAAGTTTGTCTGGGTTAAGATCCTGACATTAGCCAGAAAGCTAAGACTCTGGCTAAAGTCAGTGTCTCTTATAATTACTTTACTCTATATTCCTTAACTATTTCTTTAAAAAAAAATTCAGACATTTGAGCCAGTAGTGCCCTTTTTATATAAAATCTTTTCATGCTTGTTAAATAGTTAATGAAAAGTTTTGTCAAAAGAAACATAATCGAGTAAGCAAAAACATTAGATGGCTTATATTTCATAGAGTTTGATGATGCCAAAAATTTGAGGCTAATAAAAAATAATTATATTGGAATAGTGACTACAAGTTATTTGAGTGGAATTACTGAATTAGTGGAATTACTGAAACTGAAAAAAAAAGGAGGGGGGGGGGCTTTTTAGTCGAGTTTTTTATATTCTTGAAAAATACTATAAAAAATATTCGAAAGCATGTTAAAAAATTTTCCTCCTTAAAAGCTCAATCTTGTTTAAATCCACATTTATTGAAGAACATTGTATTATTATGTAGGGGAAAAAAAGAAGGGTTGATTTGCTCTAACTTTTTTTTAATTCCAAAACAGAAATTTCCCCAGCATGTTCAGAATGTGCAAAGATTCAGTTTGAAATCTTTCTGAAAAAAAAAAAAAAAGTTAATACAAAGAACAACTTGATTAGTATAATGAAAAAAAAATCATTTGCATAATATCTATTCTAATATTTTGATATCCGAAGCATTCCCTGATTTTGGAGACGTTGAAAAAATAATTCTTGTGTTGTCATATGGCAGTGTGGCTGTGTAAAGTGGATTTAGCATCAACAATGATATGCTTGTTGAAAATATGGAGTATTGAGTATTGTTATTCCATTATAACTAGCATAAATGCTGTTTGTGCATTTCTTCTGATATTTTATCTATGTACAGGGAAAACGCAAGGATATTTTCCCCAAATTTGATGGCAAACCTGTTTCAAGAATGAATACAAAAATTTAAAAAAAAAAAATCTATTATTAAATTTATAAATGCAATTATTTCGTTTTTAATAAATGATAATGAGTTATTGCAATATATAATGTAATGTGTTATTAATGTTTTGATGTATTATTGCAATTTTTAACTTTTTTATTGATTTTATTACTTTTTTTAACATATTTGGTAGATAAATGCCAATTTAGTTGAATGCATTTTGTTGTATTTAATGAAGAAAGTTCTAATGTAATTTTTCAGTTAATTAGATATAAAGACATCTCTTAAGATAATTATTCTCATAACTATGTACAGATAACAATTTTTCTTATAATTATAGTTGCTTTTTCTTTGATATCCATATCAGAAGTAGCAAAATGTCTGATAAATAATAGTTTAAAAATTGCATCAATAATAAAAATTAAAAATATGTAGAAAAAATGAATGGCATTTAAAGTGATGTTCTGTGATTTGTACTCCACAGCTATAACAAAAATATATCCTATATATGAGTCTTCAAAAAATTTTGTGATAAAAAATATTAGTATAGAACCTAAATTGTCTATAAAGCATAAGAAAAAACTAATTTGCATTTATTAGTGAATGAAATGCACCACTTTTTTTATAAACTCATAAAATAAAATAAAATATAATGTCATGTCAATTTATGAGCAATAAGTAGAAACTATATTAACAGTATATACTGATAAAGGAATTCAGGAACGGAAATCGGTTAATTTTTTCTCTTAATTGATAAGATACTAATTTTAATTCTAAAATTATTATTTATTTTAAACAATAAAATATAAGGTTTCTTTTGTTTGCCATTTTGAAGCTTTCAGTGTAATGATGATTCAAAGCTCAGTTGCAGTTTTAAAAACTTAATTCTATTGCTGTTGTATTTTTCTTTCTGGAGAAGAAACAAACTTCTTCCAGAAATTTTTACTATAAATATTTTGTCATGCTTAAATAGCAGTTTATTTTAGCATGCCAATTGTAGCTTTATCGGTACTTTTAAATTGTCACAAAAAAAATACAATTTACTGATATTCAGAGATTATCTAAATCTTTTGCTTCTAAATATAGAGCCAAAACCTTAACAACAACAAAAAAAAAAATGTTAAATATCTTTTGATATAATTATGGTATATTAACTAGAATTTGTATTCAATAATTTTTTTATGTAGAATTTTTTCTTGACATCAAAAAAGTATGTTTCTGTTGGAAATTTTAATGTTTATATAATTTTAAATATGTAAACAGTCCCCTAAAAATACTTTGGGTGTATTTTTAGGGGACTGTTTACTTTAGGGGACTTTTTGTATATGTTATTAGCTTTAAAATGGTATTTTTAGTTTTCATTGATGATAATCAACAGCAGAATAAAGTTAGGTGGCTGCTTTTTTTTTTTGTACTACTCTACATTCATATTTAAATAGAAATAGTGTAACTTAATAATTTTGGTTAATTTTAGTGTGTATTTGTATATTCCATTTTGAACTTATATTCTCCAATTTAGGAAATAGCATGCGAATCTCTTTGAATAATTTAATTTGTAAGACTGTAAAAACATTATAAAATTTTAGTTATCCAATTTTTATAAAAATGAAAACTTATTGTTTTTTTTTAATTTATATTTTTTATGCATTTTGTTTTATGGTTCTTTACTATTAATCATACATTGTTTTGCTTTTAAATTTATTTAAATTTTTCTGTTGCTGGGTTAATAATGCACATTTGATAAATTTTCTGCAATTAACTATTAAATAAGTCCCACTTTAATTAGCTTGTCAAAAAAAATTAATAAAAATATGTTTAGGTATGATGCAGTTTTTACAGTACTTGGTTTCACATTATCTTGCTTTAATAAATAATGCTTGAAAACTTTTGACACAGCTAATTATATATTTTCTTAGTTTTTTAGTATAATTTTTTTGTTATGCAGTTTCATTTGATTGTTAGCAACAATTATTTGGAGCAAAATTCACTTAATGAAAATTACCTCTGCGTGTATAATGCACATATTTGCAGAATAGGATAATCATTATGAAATAATGCAATTTTGTTTATATTTTCAATCAGGTGATTGTATTCTTTTCTTATTTATATATATAATTTAAACTTTTTACTTATGTGCTGTTATTAATAGTTTGTTAATGCTTTTTAGTTAATGGATCAAATATGGATTCCATTTTTTATTATAAAGTATTCAATTATGAAAATTTTTGAATTTAATTTTTCGATAGAAATTCATAGTTTTTTTTTTCTTTTCTCTTTAGTTTCTGCAGTTCTGTAAACCTTTCATGAAGAGCTCACCTCATGAAGAAAATAAAATAGTTAAAACATTTTTAAAGCAATTCCAGAAAGCAGATATACAGTTTATAGAAAGTACAAACTTTATTGAATTGTTATGTGAAACAGTTCTGAAAATAAAGACAAATCCTGGGAAAATATTTGTTCATCTCTCTGTTTTAAGTTCTAAACTTAGGGAACATAAGAAGCTAGACTTCTCTCATCGTCTGTCAAGTTCAAATGATAGACCAAAAAGTGATAATCATGTGAAACAGGTTTCAGATAATGAAACTGAAATAGCATCTCATTCATCAAATAACAGATTTCAGGTAACTGACAATGCTAACCATTTCAAACAGATTGCAAATGAGAGTTCTGAAATAACAGCTCATGTATCAAGTGATGAATCAAAGGTTTTGAGAAACATGAAGCCTATTGATCAAAATTCTTTCAGTGAACCAGAAAGAGCAACTCATGCTTCAAGTGATTATTCAGAAAAAATTGACAGTGCTAAACATAATAATCACATTTCAAATATTTTGCCAGAAATAACATCAGATTTATCAAATTCGAATGATCCAGAAAGCTCCAGAACCAGAAAAGTTAAAAATTGCATTGGTCAAACTGCAGGTTATGAACCTGAAATAAATTCTGACTCGGTCAATTTGAATAAAATCAAATTTGCTGAATGTACTAATCACACTGAAAATATTCCTGCTGTTGAGCCGGAAATCTCAACTGATTTTGCTGAACCACGAAATGAGGATTCTTCACCTAGTTTAATAACATCTAATCCTAACGAATCTGTTGAGCCTAATGATTCTAGGTCATCGCCTATCATATTTAATCCCACTGTTATTGAATCTTCTATCAAAGGTTCATGCAT
>JAPMOR010064452.1:133704-239091 GCA_026543865.1 Argiope aurantia | reverse complement strand
GTTATTGAATCTTCTATCAAAGGTTCATGCATGAATGATTTTTATAGCAGGCCTTCAACTTCAAGATATGCTGATTATGCAGAAATGTTATTATCATCTACACTTCCTGGAAATACATTAGAAGAAATAGAAAGAGAAAGCTATAGACTTCCGCTTGATAGTGCAACAAAAGATTCTATTGAAAATCACCAAGGCTTTTTGATTTCTAAAAAAATTTCAAACAGTATTCCTCATTCAGAACTGCCCATACCTGTAGTTAATCCTGACTTAAGAAATTCTCTCTTGGAGAAAGGAAATGATTCCGATTCAACAGCATCATTTCCAAGTAAAAGTAACAAATATATTCCAAAAAAAGAGAGTGTGCCAAAAAATAAAAAGTCTGATGAAGAAGAATTTGAAAAGCGAATAAGAGATCTGGAAAAGTATCTTGGTGTGAGTATTTAGTGTGTTTTTATGTCTTAATATACCAAAAAAAGTCCTGTTTATTTTATTAAAGTTTTAATAATTATAAAAGTGTCAATTGCATTTCCAAAATAAGATAAACTAACAAGGATTGTTAAAAATTTGTTTTAAATGTACAAAAAAAAAAAAAAAAAAAAAAAAAATTGAAATCTGCTATCGCAAATTTCAAGTTATCATGTGAGAACATTTTTTTCGATGAATTGCTTAGAGCTAGAAAGCGATATTTGAAACTCAGAATCAAAACGGAGACGTTTTGCGTTGAACATTGACGGTTTTGATTCAGAATCCAAATAGACACGTTCTGTGTTTGAAATTGAGTGTTACGATTGAGAATCAGCAACAAACTGCATACGTTTACGCTTTCTTCGTTCCCTTTTTAAAGCTATTTTACGTTCATGTTTAATTCGATCAGCTTCTAATTTTAATTTTCATCATTCGTTTTTGTTGATTGAAGGTTTTGTCTCTGAAGATTTGATTGAAAGTCTTGTTCTGGCCTCTGTTTGCTCTTTCGTTCCCTTTCTTTTTTTCTTTGCAGGGCTTCATCTTGAGATAGCTTAGGACGCCCCATTTATGTTTATTTATTGCCTATGCAATTTCGAGGAAAATTAACAATATCATGTTCTTTTTCCTTTCTCGTTTCCGTTTCTTGACGCCTAATAACATAAGCGAAGTAAATGTGGTATCGTTCGATAGAGGACATCAAGAGTGTATTGATGCCAGTCGTAAAGAGATTTTGTGCAAAAACGAAGTGGAAAACCTCGCTCGAAAATTCAAATTTTTACAACTTTGAGAGCTTGTATCTCGCGAACCACTAGGAATAGCAACATGAAACTCATATCGTTACGTGCATTTCGACGAGTGCTATCCAAAGATACAAGCAAATGCAATGTAATCTCGAATTTGTAAATTTCGGGACCCGAGTTTCTTTTGTCATTCGACTCTACGAAGCCGGTATATAACAACTTCCTGTCTGACCGGAAGTTGATGTCATCGACATCCGAGATCCATAGGAACTCTATGGCATCGATCCGACATTGATGTGATCAATATTAAGCAAAATCCGTACTGCGCATGCACAATGGATCCAAAATTTTGGGAGACTTCTATAATCCGGTAGGATTACTATGGTGAAAACCTCATGTCTCTAGCTTATATAGTTTACGAGAAATAAAGAAAACCAACTACGCATGCGCAGTAGATGACTCCATCGAGGGGGGGGGGTTCTATTGTCCAGTAGGATTATTATGGGGTTTTCATTATATCTAACTCACATAGTTTACGAGATATAACGAAAACAATCTGCGCATACTTAGTAGATGACTCCATGGGAGGGGGGGGGGGTCTTTCATAAATCCATAGGATTTCTATAGTGCTTTGCATTGCTTCATCCGGAGAAAGCTTAGGACGCCCCTTTATGCTTTATTCGTAGCCTACGCGATTTCGAGTTTCAAACTCCCCTAACCAAAGCAACATCATGGTCTCGCATGATAAAAGCGATAAATGGCCAATTTGTTGCCTACGCATTTTGAATTTTGACGCTTCAAAGACATCAAACCAAAACAACATCATGTTTTCACTGGATTAAAAAAAAATTAAATAAGTTTTTAGATATTTGTTTTGTTTTGTAACTTTTTATTTTATTACTTATTGTCAGTTTATTTATGACCTAGTAATGAAATGTGTAACATGCATTATATAATATATATACCATTACCATAAGATAGATCATACATTACTTTAATTTTGTATTTGGAGTGATCTTTTCCATCAATTGTTGATATGTAATTAATTCATATATTTAGAAGATAGAAAACATGGTGGATGTTTCAATAGGTAATCATATTTTATATGACTCTTGATTTAAAAAGCAAATTAAATTACTTTTTTTATCTTTAAAGTGGAAAAAGATATTATAATTATTTTTTTTTTCCCTGGAGCAGCTGTATTCTAATGTTTATTTCACTTATACTAATGCATCTTCTTTCTTTTGATATTTCTTTTATAGTTCTTTCATTATATATGTTTCTAATTCATTTCATTCCTTTTTTGAAAAATTTGTATACCATACCATTTGTTTGAAAACCATAATCTCAGTATTTGAATTGTTTCTGTGGGCTTTGAAAAGAGTAAACATATTTTTAGATTCTTTGTAATATGTTGCAAATAGTTGGAACATTTGATAATGAATGGAAATAAATAGTTGGAACAAATGATATTTAAATGGAGATTTTTTTAAATTTCTAAGTTTTGTTTCCAATGTAAACTTAATTTTTTTCTTTTATGAACTAAATGGAAAAATGAATAAAATTTTATAAAATTGAGGCAAATCTTAGCCAGGTCTCCTTAAAGTTTTCTTTCTTTTTTTCCCCCCTCCTTTATCTCTATTTTGGCTATAAAAAACTTTTTTTCTTTTCGTTCTTTCTTTTTTTTTACAGCATTAAATATAAATAAATTGTAAAATGAGCAGGAGAGGAAAAGAATAAGTAAGGCAAGTCATAAAAGGATATTATGTTCTTTTGTAAAAGCAAATAAATGTTTTTTTTTAATTAAATCTAATATTTTGAATAAAGATAGTTTCTAGATTTTTTTTTCTTACTTTAAGTGAAAAAAAAAAGACATAAGTATTTGTTGCCTTTGTTTTCATGACTTCAGAAAGTATAGTTGTATAGATGTTTCATCAAAGGTGGCATGGTTCTATTCATTGTCCATGTGGAAGGCCAAAGAATCAAGCAGAATTGGTTGTTTATATTATAAATTATTTTTGCATTAAGAAATTGAGATTCCTTCATGACCAAACTGAAACTATCTCACCAGATTTTTTAAATATCCCACTCTAGACCAGCACTCATATGTTTAAAAAGCTTTGAATAAATCATAAAATTACTTACTACAAGACACAATTGTAAGTATTCTATCAAAATAAGCACTATTTCTGTATAGGAATTGAAGTCGTATGTATTTTGAAGCTTTTGAGAAAATTGGGTTTATATTAATCCTTTGATTCCTAAAACTCTCAGAGCTCAATGAAATCAAAATACTGGACCATCCAGTTCTTCTTCTTCTTCTTCTTTTTTTTTTTTTTCAAAAATAAGAGAAACTCAATTTTTCCACAATAATTGCATATGGCAGATTGTATTTTTAATATGTGTATATATGAAAGATGTCTATTATTCAGATTTATTACAAGAAAATAGGTTTGGCTGTTATTTTTAACAAATGTTATGTTCAAATTTCTTTATTATACTAATGTCTATTATTCAGATTTATTATAAGGAAATAGGTTTGGCTGTGGTTTTTAACAAAGGTTATTTTCAAATTTCATTTGAGAATACCTAGAAAATCTTCTTGTCTTCTAAACCCATCTGGTGTAGTTATGCTAATGATCAATGCATACTCCTCATAATATAATTTCAGGTAATGAAGGAAAATGGAAATTTTGAAGATTTCAGGTAATTTGGATGCTTATTCTGTGCTTGAATGAGTGTTTAGCATTTTCAGCATTTAAAGAATCAATCACCAATTGGTTATCATGTTGGGCAAATATAAGAGTAATTAATTTCAAATGTAAATTTGATTTTTATTCTGTTATTCAAATTTTTCATAGCATTTAATTCTTGATTTAAAAGTTTTTTTATCTTCATCTGTGATATAAATTATCCATTTATTAATTACAGTCCTTCTTAAATAATTATTTTCTCCAGTTGTTGAAAAATATTTATTATGATGTTTTATATTTACTAACTGTTTCTTGAATTGAAATGCAGACTTATGAAATATTGCAATATGCTGTCACTTTTAAATAAAAATATAGATATTTTATTTTCAGAGATTGAATAAAAAAATTAAGAAACTGCAATTAAAAGAGCTGTCTTTGGATGATTTGGACAACGAAGATTCATCTTATATTCTTCAAGATAAGTATGAAAGAAGATTCAATCAGGTTTTTAATAAACTCTGCAAATTAAGAAAGGCTTCATCCCGCTTAGGAAGAGAAATTGAAAAGCGGTTTGCATATGAAGGTGACTTGCCCTTTTATTTACTTTAGCTTTGTGTCAGTTCAGCAATTTGTGAAGTATAAATTCACTTGATGACAGAGAATATTATGTTGAATTAATAGAATTTATTTGAAAAATTTAAATAAATCACAAATTTTCTTCAGTTAGATTAAATTTTATAATAAATTTGAAATTGCCCAATAACTTCTTCTTGCTTTGCAGCTTCTTGCTTTGTGGAAAATTAATTTGAATTAGTTTTTTTTTTTACTCATTATTCATAAAAAAAATAGATGAAGACTGATGCTCATAATTGATTTCATACATCCCCTCCCCCAAATTTTTATTTCCATTTTTCCATGAGAATGTGAAAAAAATTATAATTGATTTCCGTTTTATGAATTATTTATAAGAAAACGATGAAGATTTTTGTTCATAAGTAACTTTCTTCTTTTTTTAAAAAGAAAATCAGATATTATCTATGATTTTTTAAAAAGATTGTACTATTTAATCCCTCTTGTCTGAAAATACAAATGTTATTTGTATTTTCCTTAAGAATGGGAAAAAAAAGTAATAATTCTGTCTGTTGCTGTCATTTTATTTCATTTTTTTTTGTGTCTTGTAAAATTAACATTTTCACAATGATTATTAATTTTACATTGAAATTGGAATCAATTTTTAATTATTAGTTTTTCTTTAATTAAAAACTTATTATAAATTACTGTTGATTTAGAAATATGGAGAACTTTTTCAGAAATTCCATATACTTAGACTTTTTTTTTGTTGTATAGAATTCTCGTTATTTAATATTTCTGTTGATTTTTTAAAAAATTGTATAATTCCAAAATTTTGTTGATTTTTTAAAAATAATATTCCGGTTAACATTTTATATGTTTTTGTGTAATAGTTACATTAGAAATCATTAATTCTGTTGTGAAAACTTTTATATCACTTAGATAATATTCTCCTGTTTCCACTCCCATCAAAAACTTATAATTAAAAATATAGTTAAATGTTTTTTTGTTTTTATAATAAATTATTGTTTTGTTTTCAGGAACCAGACATGAAGCCATAAATAAAGCCATTGAAAAGTTTATTAATAAAAGAAAAGCAACTGAAAAATTTCCTAATTACAAAGAAACTTTGGAGAAAGTCAGAGAAGTAAATGAAAGAGATAATATTGGTTTACCACCTCAAGAAGAAGAACGATTGGGTATGCCGAGTTTTGTACTTACTGATAAACTTTTATTTATCTCTTTATATATATATATATATATATATATATATATAATATACTAGCCGCCTTTGGCGACCAGCCGGTTCACCAATCTTAATGCACGTTAAAATTTTAATAATTTAATATTTTATAGAACTCCCATTTTAATTGCTTCTTCATTAAAATATTTTAAAACTTTAAATTTTAATAGTCATATAATTCACTCATAATATTATAAAGGCCTTCAGCCATAATATAATATGTATCTCACTAATTTTCTATTAGCTCTCGTAGAATTTACGCTTTAAATTAAGTAAAGTGGAAGTGATTAAGCTGCAATAAATATAATAATTTTTTTTTTTAAATATGAGTACTGAATGAAGCATTTTTTTTTAAATGTAAGTACCGAAAACAGAGTCGTTTTGTATTGAAACCTTATGGGCACTAAAGAATATTTTTCTTAATTTATATAATATCTCAAGAAGTTTTCAACAAAATTTTCTCAGATTCATCATGAACAGATCGATTAACTAACAATGTTTAGTTTTAAATGCATCAAACACTAAAAAAATAAACAGAATCGTTTGAAATAATCTGTTGTAAACATATTAAGCCTTCAAAACCAAGTCTGTATCTGTTGTCAACAATTAGAACACAATGTGCATGCGTGAATTTTCAACACCGATTATGGTAACGCAAATACGTGAATTTTTGCATTTATATATTATTACCTGCTTTTTGTAATCAATTTGTATGCTGGTAATAATCTTTTGTTTAATTTCAGTTGAATTTTTTATTTCTTTCTAATTTGGTATTCGATTCTCTTGCTAATTTTAAAATTTTTATTGTGATAGATATTTTTACCTATTTTTTTTAGTAGTCTTATTTACGCTTATCCTATTTATTGATTACATGGACATCTGTGATGAAGATAGAATAACATTAAAATCGTCCAACACCTTTTACTTCTAGCAGCATTTTAGCCAAATTAACTGAATGTGCTAATAGCCAAACTTTGTTGTTAACTAAGCCAACAAAAGATATTAAAGAATGGAAACTATTTGAGCTTACTGGATATACTTCCACATATTTTTGCTATCTTGAAAGTTCTTGCTTCACAAATTTTACAGAAAAATTAGTGAAATAAAAATTATTTAGATGTATTTTTAGCTTTCATTAGAAATGAAGCATGCAATTAAATATTTATATAGGCAATGAAAATAGTTTGGATTTTATTGCAACAATGAAAAATATTGTAAAGAGTTTTTGAAAATAACCTAAAATTATATTAGAGGGAAAAAATTGAACATGACAAATTGTTAACTATAAAAAAAAAATATTTTTTGAGTTTTAAGATGATACAAAAATTATTTTTTGAAATAAAAATATCTAGAAATTATAGAAGATAAACATCAAAGTTTTGCTTTAATTCAAGCTTTGAATTAATGCATTAAAATTTTAAACTGTTTTTTCTGAGATGAAGATTCTTATCCTCCTAAGAATCTATGAGCCAAATTGTGTAGCTTTAATGGTCTGCCCTATTGAATGCCAACACACATACGTACATAGATAAGATATACATGCATTACTAGAGATTTTATTGCTGTAATTGTTTTTTTATTTTTAGCTGAGCAAATTTTCAAAGATGTTGGAAAAGAACTTCAAAGAAGGCGTATTCTTGATATGGAACAAGATCTTATCAGTTACTGCCCTGAAGATGCTGAACTTGATTATGATCCTGCTGATCATGATGAGAGTTTGAAAAGCAAGTTAATAAGTAGTGTTGCGGAAGGTGAAAAAAAGATGGACGAAGTAATTTATAAACATATTTCAAATTTCATTTTTCACTTTAATTTTATATTTAACTTAATTTTGAATTATTGGGATTTTCTATTAATTGAAAAATTTACTTTTGTGTATCATACAAAAAATATTTATACATAATTACTTTTTAGTTAATGCTAGTCGCCTTTTGTGACCGACGGGTTCAATGAGTATACATTAGTGTTAATGATAATTCCAGTTAAATTGTTTAAATATATTTTTGTCCATGATTTTGGCAAATTGTCAGGCATTGAAGCCTGACAACTGTAATTGCATTACATTTCTTTTCTTCAATCTGTAGACGAACCTTTCTAAAGGATACCAATCCAGAATAAAAGCATTATTAAAAATGTAAATGTGTTGTTCATTATTTTTAGGTTTTATATTATAACTCCACTTTTTAAATTCATGTTGTAAACTACACAGATATTAAACAGAATCCTTCTTTAGCTTTCAAAAATGAAAGAAAATCGTGAGATTAAACATATGATGAAGCAATTCAAGCTGGTTGAATTTTGGAGCAACTATATAATCTATTGTTTAAAATTAGAGAAAATAAATAAAATTGTAAAATTCTGGAGAAATTTGCACAATTATTAAATTGGTATCATTGCTAAGGTAACTTTTCAGATTTTTAAACATAAATATTAATTTTTGTGCACTAATATTTTTGACATGAGAAAGTGGGTTTTATAAATTAAAAGATTTAACACCTCTATGTTTCTTTTCTTTTCTTTTTTAATAAAAATAAAAAAGTGCAATTTTTTGATTTTTAAATCAAATTTTCAATGTCAAACTTTAATATGAAACATTTTGTATTTAGATTATGCAAAAATATGCTGAGATGCAGAAAGAGGAAGAAGTTGTTCAT
Organism: Argiope aurantia; assembly: GCA_026543865.1. Lineage (NCBI taxonomy): Eukaryota > Metazoa > Arthropoda > Arachnida > Araneae > Araneidae > Argiope > Argiope aurantia. Next base: position 230,726 of record JAPMOR010064452.1, on the reverse strand, counting down.
GATGGTGTTATGGAAGTTGAAGAAACATCTGAAGAAGAACGAGAAGATTCGGATATTCCAGAAACAGAACCTGCAACTCCAAGTACAGATGGTTAGTCATCATCATTTGTAATCTATTGATAAGCAGTAGAATTTTTAAGTGTGTTTGTTGTTTTATTGTTTTGTCTGTTCTTGGTGTCAAATCAAGCACGTAATTAATACATAATTTTGTAATTTAAGAAAATTTAAAAATTATTTTATAAAAATTAGAGATGTTCATTTCTTGTTTGGAAGAAATTAAAAAAAAAAAACACATCCTTTTTATCCTGCTTAGTTCATTCTATGAATACAGAGTATATATATAATATATAATACTGTGCTTTTATCGTGCTATCCTTAAAGAATGTAAAGGTTCTCATTTGAGGAAATTAATGAACTAGGTATTTACGTACTAATTGGTCAGTCATTAAAACAAAATTCATACAAGATGGCCACATTAATTGTAGCCCAATAATTAATTTCTAAATCTTTGGAGGTATGTATATATACTTCCAGTTTATCCACATATCCACTCTAGATTGTTTGGATTTCTTTATTTTGGATATACTTTCACTTGGGAAGTCACTCTAAATTAAATTAAGAGTTATATGTTATGTTGTTTGTGATAATAAAAATGCACAATTGAAAAAAAATTGTAAATTCTACATTTTTGAATAATATTTTTATTGACACACAACATAAAATATAATTTTAAAAAATTCATTTAGATTATTTTTTAATAATATAGGTTATAATTGCTTTCAGATAAATCATTTGGATATAACTTCATTTCCATGAGGCCACAAATTGTTTAACATTAAAGGCGTGCAATTTTAAATTTGTTTTATTGTAACTTTACATTGACATTAACTTTTTTAATGGAGACAGTCCCATAAACACTATTAAAAACATAAATATCTGGTTCACCTTTCGTCTAAGTTTGGCATCACTGTAATTTCATTTTTTAAAAAATCTCTTTTATACTACATAGATAGTAAACAGAATCCTTTTCCCTTTGCTTTAACCAATTGATATTTGATCAGACAATGAATTTCATATGAACTAAGTAATGGAGAAATTGATATAGTAGTTAATGACTAGAAGCTGGTTAATTGGTTTTATCAAAATTACTTTTTGATTAGCTTTGTTTAAAATTATACTTATATTTAAATTATTTGTGTAAGTACTGAAACCAACTTGCATGAAGATGACTTGCCATGCCTGATGTAGATATTAAATTAAAATCAACAAAAAAGAATTACCAAATTTTAGAAAGGAAAGATCAATCCTGAAGCATGTCTTTTCTAAGAGCCCTCCAAGAACTTAATTTAGTCCAGCTTTGAACATGGTAATGTTACTTCCTTCTGGAACTTCTGTTACTCGTTCTGTTCTTCTTTGACAAATGTTGTTAGTATATCGATGCAATTAACAGTTGATTGTGCTGATTTTAAAAACTGTTAAAATTATACTTAAAAAAAAAAGATCTAATAATGCGTAAAGATGTGAAAATAAACCATATCATAACTTTTGCAAAATGTGCATTGGTTTATTTATATTGGATATTTTTGTTTAAATGCTGCTATTTTGTGCATTCATTAGATCATTCAGGTGAAAGTTGGCTTCATATGCTCATAAAATATTTCGTAACTAAATAGCATCAACTAAAATTCATGCTACTAATTGTTATGAAAATGTTTTCTAAATTCTGTATTTATGCCACACAACTATTAAGGACTCTAAATTTTGTAGAGATAGACAGGAAGCAAAAATTCATTTTATCACTTTCTATATAATAGAATACCATTTGGTAGCTTGCTATATCTATAATGTAAGAAGCAACTCATACATTCTCAACACTGTGGTAAGTGCTGCTAGCTATTTAAATGATTGTAGACCATGCTTAAAGATTGCTTTCAATTTTCAAAATTTTCTATTATGAATACAGGGTGTGCATTATTATTAATCCTATGTGTATGCTCTTCCTGTAAAATATTCTCATTCTATTATCAGAGGCAGCAGCCAGGGCAACTTTTCTAATTTGACAACAAAATAACTCATAATAATTAATCTTATATTAATTAATTTAATTATTTAGCTTCATTTTTATTCAGATGCTGATATTTTCTTTCATTGTTAAAAATTTACAAAGATATTTGTGAAGAAATGTTCTCAGTTTCTTTTACTGACCATTAAAAGCTTGTCAATATATGAGACTATTTTTTAATGAGATTCTTGAGATTTAATTTCTCTAAGATCTAATTTTAGAAAAAATATGGTTATATTTCATTCTAGATTGTGGTATATAGATAGAAATGCAGATTGCACCAGAATGATGTATGATGCTAAATGAACATTAGCATGCTCAAATCATTTTATCTATACTTATAATAAAGCTCAATGTGTGTGTGTGTGTTTGTGTTGGCGCTCTACAGGCCAGACCATTTGACCTACAGCTACCAAATTTGACACGTGTATACCTTGGAGGTTAGGAATGTGCACCTGGGGGTTATTTTTTAAAATTTTTAATTAAAATTTTATTTATTTAAAAATTAAACGAAATTTTGGCGTGTTTCTGTTATAACTTCCGAAGATATTACCTCACAAAAAAGATTTTTACATCAAGTTAAAGATCAAAATTTTATCTTTTAAATGACACCAATGTTTTAACCTTAAAATTAAATTTCTATTTTTAATGAATTTTTAAATAGATATTTTAACTATATTTTTCAACAATTTTTTTCGTACAAAATAAAAATAAAATTTAAGCTGCACGAGCACGTTTCACATTCATGGGGAAAAATTAGTTTTTTTAAAAGTATTGCCATCACATTGATTAAACTCCAATTAAAAATAAATTAAATCTTTTTGGAAATGAAATCTGCAAAAATATAATTTTCGGCATGTGTCTGTAGGAAATAAAACAAATAAGAAATATTATTTTTTCTAAAAAATAAATTCAAGAAAAATTATTTTATGATCTTTTACAGTCCCTATATTATTAATCCAATAAATCAGTTTTATTTTAAGGCAAGTTTTGTTTAATATGAACAGGATATCCATTCAAATCAGGGCCACACAGCTAATTTGTAAATCTTTAGTAAGACACAGATCTGCTAAAATAATCTAAATGGAAAATGATTATATTTTATGTAACTTGATTCAATAAATTCTCTAATAAATAACGAATTTTTGATTTTACATAAAGCTTCTGCTGTGAAAATCATGATTAACAAAATGTTCTTGAAACACTAATATTTTAAATAAAAAGAGTTAATTTCCAATCAACTAGATCAATCACTTAAACTGACTGATTTATGAAAATTTGAATATCACTATTCAATAAAAAAAAGGATAATTTCAGATTTTCCATCAATCATTTCAAAGAAAATATGCCAATCAGCATGCAGGTTTCTCAAGATTAAATTACCTAAGATTATGAAAATGTTGAGTTTTTCTAAATTTTTAACATTCAAAACTTCATAAATAAGTCTTAGTTGATTGTGGAAAATAGAAACATTCATTCATTTATTTAAAATTTGGTGTATCCAGAATATTTCTCAGAATATGATACCTTACTGCATTAAATTTAGACTTCATAATTTTTGAAATATATTAATAGGCCGGAACAAAATATTATTATTGATTTCATTTCAATCCTTTTGAAAGCAAAACTAAAAATGGAATTTTATGCTGAATCTGAGAAATTTTTGTTGAATTATTGTTTGAGATATTACATAAATTATGAAAAATATTTTGTAGTTCACATAAGACTTAAATACCGAGCGATTCTGTTTGCAATACTCACATTCAATAATAATAATAATAAATAAATAAATAACAATAAAAATGATAAATAAAATAAAACGCTTGGTTTCATTAAAAAATATCTTTACATTAATTGCAATTTCATCATTTCCACTTTAAATTAAAGTTGAAGTTTTACCGGAAATGACAACAAATTAGCAAAATATATATAGAATTGAACGAAACGATCTAAACAACAGTATAAGTTTGGTATGACTATCAAAATTGGAAGATTAAAAATGTTTTGTTTGAGAATCTATTAAGAGACCAGTTACTTAAAATATTTAATTGAAAATTGTAGCCAGCGGTAATACTGGTGAACCGGCTGGTCGCCAAAGGTGGCTAGTATCAAATAAAATGAATGTTGAAATGAATTCAAAATATTTTATAAAATAAACTTTTTAGAAATCAAGAAAAATAAATTAAAAAAATATTTGATGTTTTTGACAAAATTTGATTCTTCAGCAGTCCTCTACCTAATATAATTTTTAAATAAGGATTGAAACAACAAGCAGGACTTCAAATATATTACATATCTGTACAATCTATTTCTTATAAGTGGGAGTGCTCAACAAAAATTTACTGTAGTTTGGAAACGAACAATATAGAATGCAGAAAGGATACAATGATGTTGTTTCTTAAGAAGGTTGAAGAAATATTTTGTAAATATAAGTACAAACTTAATATTTTTATGCAGATATAAAAAAATTTTCTCGTTAAAAATGAACTACCGAAACATTAGATTCCCCATGTATTTATTTTTCATTGTATATTTAGGCTTTTCAAAACCAATGCATTTATTAAGAAACATTGAGATCTTGAATATTAACTTCCCTATCTTCATTTTGGGCATGCATTCTTACGGTTAAGTTTTTTTTCCCTTGAAACTATTGCAAGCTAATATTTCTCCCCCCCCAAAAAAATGAATTTTCTCCCCTCAGTTATATGCATTGGTATTTCTTAACACCTTCATATGCAATGACAAGTCTGACTCAAGCGTCGAATTACTAAATTTTTCATTTTAAATCTTCATTTAAGTGAAAGTGTTAAATAATTTAAAATGGAAAAATTACTTGAAAATGCATTATTACTTCAAACGTCCTTGTATTATTCTACTGATTAAAATATTAATTATTGTCTTAAATAAGATCTGCCATCTAATTAGGAAGTTAAGTAATTTCGTATGTCAAGGTGTTAATATGCTATATATGGATATTCTATGAATAAATATTTTAATTATCTTTTTATCAAGACATCTTTATTCAGAGTGTATTAAAAATTTAGAAGCATCTGTAATTATATAGTTTTTGCCACGAAGAATAATTGAAAAAAAGAAGTAAAATGAAAAAAAAAATATTACATTTATAATACTGAAGGCAGAATCCGAAGAATTTAGGTGATTATTGCATGAATAAACTCTTTTAGTGTAACTAAAAAGCTACTACACCACTTGTATTTTTTTTTTGTGTGTGTCATCAGTTGCAGTTGGTAATTATTTTTTAGTGAAGTAATTGCAGCCTGGTAAATTGAGGGGGGGGGGACCAAGCATTTTATTATTAAATTAACTTAATTTACAATTTAATAACTCCTGGATTTTATGAATTTGCATAATTTGGCTACAGAAAAGTAAAACTTCTTACTATGCATATGCACAAGAATGCCAAAAGAAAAAAAATAGCTTTATTAAATTTAGTTTAGCCATTAACCAGATATTAGTTCAGACAGTTCTCATAATGAAATAAATAAAATAGACTTATCAAATCATTATCTGGAAAGTAACAATTAAATGATTAAGTTGACAATTAATTTAAGAACTATAATTTTAATGAAGAGTTAGGAAAAACAACTCTATCACCCTATTTATATATGATATAAAAACATTAATTTCAATAATAATTCCACTGGCAAGTATTCGCTGAAAATAATTTTTTTTTTCTCCATAACCTATGATAACGTTTTAGCTGAAAGATAAAAATTGGTAAAAATGTGGAATCTTATTCACTTGCCTGTTTATTGATTAATGGTATGAATTTTAAGCTGAATGAACGACATTTAAATCAGATAACTGAAAACTTACGGACTTAACATCATTGACATCTATCACATTGAATTCTTTGTCAACTGATCAAACATTTTTGACAAAATGCTATATCTGATTCACATGTGTCCTTGTCAGTTGTATTGTCAAAAGTAATGCAAATCATATGCTGAATGAACAACTTTTGAATCAGATGTCTGAAAATCTGCGTACTTAATGGATTTGATATCCGTTGTAATTCTTAGTCGGTTTATGAAAAATTGCTTGCAAAATACTGCATGTTATTGACCTGGCACTCTATTGATTATTTTGTCGAACTGCTTTAACTGTTACTTGGATATTTCGACAGCTTACAATATATTAATTTTAAGGTTGTTTTTAAATAATCATGTTCAATAATGTGCAGTTCTCTGCAACCATCTTGAAGTGGTGAAGACTTTTGCTGACGAAACTCCCTATCTCTCGCCGAACAAGGGGAAGGCAGCAAGCTCCCTGATATCGCCGCCTCTGTCTATTGTGAAGTTCTCATTATATTGATAGAAAAGTTTGGTTAGATCAACTTCCAAGATCAGCATGAACTACCACTGAATAGGAACATTTTTCTTGAAGAGCACTTATTCTTTTCTTTTATCGGAATCATTAGTTATATGGCTCGTATAAAGAAAAAGTATTTCCATTTCTACTAATCGCATTTTTCTGAAGTTACAATGTCACCTTTTGACTGTTTTTTGGATTAATCAGTAAATGATCTTAAGTTTCTGACAATCTCATGTTGTTGTTTTTCAGTCTCATCTTATTGAGTCATGGACTGTTTGATTTTAGCAATTTTATGTTTAATTATGTTTAATTTAATTGTATTTCTAATAATAAAATTAAAAATATTTACTATATTGCTTTTTCAAAGCTCATTAAATGTAAATTTATGAATGAATAAGAAACATTTATCTTGCGGGGAAAATTCTCTTTTTGAAATTTTAATAAAAGTGTTTCTCACTGTGAGTATTACTTGACTGAAAAGTTTTCAAACTGATCAGCAAATTAGACCTGCTCTGTAAAAGAATTCTAAAATTCATCAACTTCGGATTTCCTTTAATTTTAAATTATAATTAATGATGTAGTAAAATTATATGGTATGGGAAATGAATTGTATAGAAAATTAATCCCTTTAAAAATAGCTCGGACTAAATTTTAAATTTAAATGATATTATACAACCTTATAAATGATATAATGTTATTATTTTACTTTTGAGACTAAATTAGAAAAATATTAGCAAAATTTGTGTGGCTTTGTGAAAATTTTGAAGTGTTATTATCTTGAAAAATATGGTAGAAAGAAAGTGGTCTCAAATATTTTTCTTTATCACAAATTTACCTGCCATAAAATATTTGTAATGTTTAAAGCAGCATACAACTGGTTTTGATAATTCGATTTGTTATTTCCTTGGCTAGTTTAGTAGTAAAATGTTAATGTAACAAATCATATTAGTTAATCATAATGTTAAATCATATTAGTCAAATCATATATCACTAAGAAATACTCCCTCTACAACATTTTAACGAATATTTTCTTTTAAATAATATGAGTGGACAAGTGTAGATTTGTGCTTGTTTATAACATTTGGAAATCTCGATGTTAAACTTTTATTTTATGGGGCAGTACAGGTGCTTTGCCAGTAGATTTTTTTTAACCCTTTGCTTTTGGGCTGCTACATTTGCTGCAACAGTAAACCATTAAGATTTCACTGCTTTTTAGAGCTCATCCATTAAATCTTTAATCATTTTGTAGACAATATTTCTTTTTTGTCTTATTATATCAGGACTTATGTGATGAATAAATTTATTGCTGATGAGGAATGACAAGAATAGGCAATTGAAAGGTTGGTCGAGATTAACTTCACAACTGGCCTAGTAATGATTAGAAAGGGTGGGGTACAATTTCTCTGTTAAAGCAATGTTTTAATCTATTAATGTCTTAATATTCTATTTATAAGGACAATTATTTTCACTTTTTAAAAATTAAATTGGATGTAATCATTGTTTCTTCTTTTCTTTATTTATGATGCATTCTAAAACGTTTTGTTTATTTAATTCAGAAGTGCATAAATTACAGATTGCCTTTGTCAGCTCTTTATTCTTACTATTATGAAGTTAAAAGAATATGAATTATGAAGCTATATCTATTATGAAGTTAAATTAATATATATAATTTATAATAAAATAATTCTTGTGAGTGTAAGTTGCCTTTCATTCGAAGTCTGCCGCACAAGTGATACTATGTTTGAATCTATTAAGAAGGCACTCAACGGCATCTTCTGAATTAGTAGAAATCTGTAACATGCCTAAACAATCATCAAATAGCATTTATCACCTGTTAGCCAGATTTTGAAAAAAGTATCATTAGTTAAAAAAAAAAAAAAATTCTTTTCCTTCAGTTTATTTTTGAGATAATGTAAAAAAGTTGAAAGTATGTGCTTTTTTCTTTATATTTTAAATGTTAATGTGATATATGTATACATAATTTTTTGTGTGAATATTTTTTAAAAATAATTCAGAAATTAACTTTATAATTGCCTTAATATTGATATTTTTGTCATAATATAAAAGAAAATTATTGAATTTTATGCTTTAAATTAATTAAGACAATATCCGGGCCTATAATGAGCCATAATGTGAAGGTACACTACATGATTATATTAAACAGATAGTTTTTCAATTGAATCTTTTTTTTTTCTCTTCCCCTCTTTGTATAGAGCGTATGGATGAAATTGAAACTGAGAAGGATCCACCAAAACAAGACTCACCTGTACTAGTTACTTATGATAAGGATTTTCATGATGATCCTGATATTATTGATCTTGGTTCTTCTTCTGATGCTTCTACTGAACCAGGAGCTAGTGTGTCAGAGAGCAAGAAGTCTGCAGAGAGACCTGATTTGTTGAATGAACCACCTGCATTTATTAGAGATTCAGTAGAAGTTTTTGAAGATCAGAATAATTCTCTAGGACATGACAGTTCTCCTGAGTTACCAACCCTGGATGACATTTTTAAATAAACTATCAACTGTTGATATAGAATCCTTTTAAATTAATTTTTTAATGAATTGTGTGAATGATTGAATGGCTGAGATGTTTTGCATATGAATTAGACTCCTTTCAATGCACTTTTTCACCATAAATGTTTTTATATTTCACCTTTTTTATGATGCAAACTCATTATAAAAAGAAAGTTATTTTCTGTAATTTATGGGATACATAAAGAAATTAATACATATATCATGAATAATCAATTTATTACCCTTTTCTTGTGCCTTAGAATCAAGATGACTGATGGCTCTGTTTTTGCTAGTTTTGTGTTATGGTTTAAAAGGATATGTAAATTAAAATGCATGCATTATAATAGGACTAAGTCTTTCATTACATTATTATCATTTTTTTTCATGTGATATATATTTATTTTACAGTATGTAAATTTCCATGATCTGTTTGACATTTGAGAATTTTATGTCAGTAACAAAATACCACTTATATTTTGTACTTATGCAGTGCTATTATGATGACAGTTATATATATTTTATTTATTATTTTATGACCCACCTAAGAGCTAGTCCTAAAAAAATCTTTGATAGAGACAGTTTTATGTAATATTTGGCAGAAAAAATTTAATCCTCTTTTTAATTGTCCCCAAGTTTTTCAGTTAAAGAATTGATGGGCTTCTAAATTTTCAATTTTTATCAATTTCAACTAATATATTTCAAATAGAAATAAATCTTTAAAATTCATCAAAGTGATTGATATGCTGTGGCTTTGAACTATTTCCAACAATAACATATATATTTTAGATGTAATTAAAGCACCTAAGATTTTCTATGTAGATGCTAATAATTGTTGTAGATAAGTATTATTTTTACTTCAGAAATTTTGATTGAATATTTTGATTTTTGAAGGAAGGTTTTCTTTTATTTGTATTTTATTTATTTTTTAATATATATATAATATATAGTTTTGTAGTTTCTCTGAAAAATCTAATTTTGCATACAATATTATGGCTTTATTTTATATTAAATAACTATGGGAGGAGGGGGGACCCCAAAGCAAGAACTTTCAAAATATGTTAATAATTTTGAAGTAAAAATTGTAAAATGGTTAGAAATTTGACATTTTAAGCAAGTTTCCACTCCCATGTTTCTCAAAGTATTCTTTGTTTACCTCTCCAAACGGATATATAATTATTATGTTTCATTTATTAAAAATATATATAATAATCAAGAAATTCTAACAGAATGTCTTGCAATAAATATTTTTATCATATACATGACAATTTGTAACACAAACAAAATACAGAAAACCATAGATATTCTGGATTGTTATCTAAATCAAGAAAAGAAATTCTTTTGTTGCATTTAGGTATTTGATGACAACTTTTAAATAAATTGCATTTTTTAAATGTAGTTGTAAGTCAGAATTTTTCTCTGCATAGCTATTTTGCAGTTTGAAATTTCAAATTTCTCTTTTTTCTTGAGGGCTAAAGTTTAGATATAAGAATTTCTCTTTAATAAAGCCTTAGTATCTGCGATTACCATTTAAAATGTACGTATTGGGAAACAATTATGTTGTGTGTGAATGCAATCTGATTTTGGAGTCAAAATATCATGATAATTTATATTATTTTAAAATTTCCACAATTGGCCTTTGTTATCCCAACCCAGTATTAGAACCTTGAGGAATTGGTTTATATCAATTCAATCATTTATTTTATAGATATTAAATCTGTAATTGCAGAAATATCCTATATGAAAAATGGGAAATTACCTTTTAAATTTATTACTGAAATAAAATTGTATTTTTATAAATTTAATAGTTTCTATCTATTATTCCCTGTCCTTGTAAATCTCATATTACATACTTTTTTCTTAATGTATTAAATAAAAATTAATTAATTTTACTTTGATACAAATCATTTTATTTCATTGAAATACTTTGTTTCTCAAAACTCTTCAGCTGCAGAATTTTGGTTTACTAAATTCAATAGCTATAAATATATTGCAAATATAATTTGCAGATTCTTATGAGTTATTCTCATAACTTTTTTATTTTGGTAAAATTTGCAAAAGAAAAGAAAGAAAGTGCAATATTTTATAGATCTTAGTAGCATATTCAAACAAAACATATAGTTACATTTTTTTAAAAAGCTAAAGTATTGTATGTAACTGGGGAGATTGTAGATTTTAGTATAAATTGATCTGTCAATATGTGAATAACTTTGGGGACATTATTAAGTTGGAAACAAGGACTAGAAATTTGAGAAGAGAATTTTGATAGTCATCTTATTTTAATTTGTTGCTCATGTGACTGGAGAATGCTTACTTGCTGGAAAGCTTGGTAGTTCTGTGTTCAGCCATATTATATTTGCATAAATCTCATTCATTTTGATACATTATGTACATGCTATTTTTTAATAATCAGCAAAGATATATAAATTCTGTTAGATATAATTTGTTAATATAAGTTTGAATAAGATATATATATATATTGACATCACTTGTTCCCAACATCATTTGTACATGTTTGTTAATAAAAATATTTTATTAAAATAATACCATGTTTCTTTTTCTAATTAATATTATTTTCAAGAACCATTTTTGGATATTTTGCAATTAAGACATATTTTAAGCCTCGAATTTTTAGCTCTCCATGATAATTGCATTTGAAAAATTTCAATAAAATCTTTTATACATGGTTTATTCTAGATGATCCTCTTATTTAAATATTTTAAATTTTTCGTAAAAAAGTAATTTTTTTCTATTTTGAAGTTATATATATATAATATAGTTTTGAATATATATATAATTCCAATGTATATATATCATTTACAATGTAAAGAAGAAATTAAACTCTTAATAATGATTAATAATAATTCTATTCTTTGAAAAGTTTTTCTTTTTTCCTCTCAAAAAAAGACCAAGCCTACTGTGGCTACAGAATAAACCTACGAACTACTCTTTTTTTTTTTTTTTTTTTTTTTTCTTTAGCTTACATTTAATACTTCTGTATTAGCAGGTTTGGATACATTACAAGAAACATGAATGATTTATGTTTCTTTCAATATTCCAAACCATCCAGGGGCATTCAGCCTTGTAAGTGAGGCAATTCTTGCAATCTAGCTTTGAAACTGATAGCTGTATTGGTGGTCAAGTTTCATCCCAGTCCATTCCATGAGGTCAAATTTCTTAGAAAAAGAAACTATCAATCCAAAAAGTAATTATCGTGAAATTCAATTAAAAATGAATATTTCCTGAACCAAACTAATAAAGGATGCATTGTATTTAAAGAGTGCTAATGCTGCTACAACTGAAGTGCAAGTGAACTTAACCAAATAGAAATACATATTAAGTTTAATGCAAAAAAGGAACCAAGAGGTTTTGCATTAAACTTAATATTTATTTCTAATTTGGTTTCTTAGAAAAAGTAATTTTCTTATGAGGAGAACTCTAGCCAAGATTCTTAGGGGATCAGAGAAATAGAAGATTATTCATAGCTATAATCATTTCTTCCCAGATTCCATCTGTGAATTTTGTAATATACCCTGATTATCAAACTGCATTGTATCTTCATTTTCCCAGCTTACTCAAAAACTAGATGTTTCAAACATGACCTTTTTGTGATCCCACCTTTGCTGCAATGCAGGAGAATTAGTTGAATATTTTGCTAATGGCATGGAAATTGTAGAAGTCATATCAGTAATTTCTTGATATAGAATAGGGCGTCGTTCCTCAATTTCATCACTCATGATAAAACCATCCATATAAGTATTTTCTGTCAAATGTTTGGCTGCAATAGGATATTAGTTGGCATGGTTACAAGCTAATTGCTTGATTGATGCACATATTGTAAAGTTCCCTGACCTGATAATTGACATTCCGTCCAGATTATCAGATGCGTACTTTGAGTTCTTCAATTGTTTTGGGCATGGGGAGCACATACATGTATATGTACTCCAATGGGAAACAAAGTGCGCATTTCTAATGCACTTGCGTCGATGACTGCAGACATGCTCCAGAATGTATGGCGTGAAATGGATTACTGCCTAGATATTGTTCGTGTGACCAAGGGAAGTCGCATAGAACATCTATGGCGTATATATACAAAATTTTGAAGTTCCGTCTACATTATGTGTTAATCTTATCGATAAATTCTTTTTCATTAAATAGTACAGCCGTTTGTAATTGCTATATTCATTTTGAATTATCCTATATATTCTTGCATATAAATAGTTCAATATTAGAATTTAATTTTTTTCGCAATGCATTAAAAAGGTGGAGCTATCATTTTACCATCAGAGGTTATAAGTATATCCGATTTCCATGATAAACAGGCTACGCATCTTTCATTTTTAATCTTACATGAATCTAAATATGTCTGAAAATTTTCACCATCATACGATGATACGTTAGAGCCTTCCCCATCATGGTCTAATTTATAACAAATGCTTGTTGATTCATTTTCTCAAAATTGCTTAATTTGATTGTCCAATTGAGCGTTGGAATCCTTAATATCGAGGTGACCGCTGAATGTACACTATTCTATTGACCTATTCATTTTAACATTAACTTTAGAGTAATTACCACTAACAATCCAATCTAACTTGGGATGAACCAATGAAAATGACGCAGACATGGATGCCTCCGCAAGAAAAATGATCCGATACAAATATCTCTACTGAAAAAAAGTTCAATTGGTGAAAGAAAATGATTGGCTTGAATCTTCTTATTTGAAATTTTTATTTTGAGCAAAAAAATACTTATTCTGGTATAAATTAATGGATGTGTGCTACATTTATTATCATAGGCTAAAATTGGTGTATTAGACTTTTTTTTCCAAATAATTTGAATACCAAATTTAACTAACCTGTGATATTCTGGTGACGTTAAATAGTTCCTTTGTTGCTGTTGTTATTGTTGCGTATGGCACTTGTCATAGACAAGCTCGCTGACGAATTCAGCGATTTTAAGCCTATTTTTAGCATCTCTTGTTTCAGTAGCGCCATCTAGGGCCAAGAGTACGTCTTAGCTAATCTTGCGCCACAGCCCTTTTCACGGGGCAGACTTCATTCATACATTTCATTTACTCATCCACATATCGTAATTTAGACCTGAATTAGAGAATGATCACCTCTAATCCAGTATCCCCAGTGGCATTGTCTGGACTTGGAGAACTTTATGGCTACTACAGATTTATACGTGCATCAGCCACCATGTACACGGAAAGTCTTAATTCCTTTCAAATCTTAGTGCTGAAAGATTTATGCTGTTGTTTATCTTCAAAATATTAATAATACTCGAACAAATAAAAATCCACTAACTATTGTTATTTAAAATGCATCTTATTAGTTTTCGTCTCTGATCAGTGGCGGATTTTGACAATATAAGGTCACAGGTGTTAAATTATTTTGATGTCCTATTATGTAAACTCTGTAGATGACAAGAAAAATTTAATTAAATTAAACTTATTTAAATTTATTTTCTAACATTCGTTATTCAATTTTAAGGCAATTCCTATATTTTTTTTAGGCAACTACTCTACATACTGAACCTAATTTGTATTTCATACATATATAGTGTGTATGTGCATTTTTTTTTCGTTTCTTAATTCTAATAAAATTTTCACAGTTCCACTTAAGCATGCGTTATACAGGATTCAATATTTATCAAAAATTTCAGGTTGAGCTATTTTACGATGAAAAATTCGTTGGACTTTTTTCATCTGTTCGAAAAATACCTATTTTAAAAGTGTTCTATAACATCAAATAATTTCTGCATGCCGAATTTTGTTAAAAGTAAGTTACTCTTATGACAGTTGTTTCTTGAAAGACATTAAAAAGCAGTGTTCGAAAGCGTAACGGTACATTGTTTGGGATATCGAGAAATTCGCTTTCATTAATTTTGAATAACGACGATGTAGAGTTTAGTTTAGTTAGTTATATTAACGTCCCGTTTTAAAGCAACACTAGAGCTATTTGGGGAAGGACCTCATAATTTTGAACCGAGGTCAGATGAGTACGACACCTGAGCTGGCACCCCCTCTCCAATTTTCCACACCATATTGTGGGAGGACGCTTCCAGAGCACACGATGGATTCATCGTGCACCAGACCCACTAACACGACGGTTCTTTGGTGAAATCGCATCTGGAACCTGAAACCCTCCGAAGCCGAGATCTTACCACCAGACCACCACGGCCCTAACGATGATATAGAAACCATTTGTAAAACAATGCTATTAGAAAAATTTCTTTTGACATCCTGTTAATTCAAATAGAAAAGTATTCGTAGTTATTTTTTGATAAGTCTCCTATTCCTTCTCCCGGTTAATTTTAATTTTTTGAAAAGTAGTGTGGATATCGATCTGAAATTTTTACGAGATATACCCTTTTATATAACACGTACTTTAGAAAAATTGCAAAAATTTTGCTCATATATTTAAAAAAAAATTGGTGATAAAATCGTACAGCAATGCAGCAAATATCAAACATTTATTAGCTCGAAGCTTTTCCCAGTTTTCGAGCTTGCATGCTCCGGGACAACAGGTAAATAGAACTTCCGAAATTTATTTGACGAATTTCGTCAAAATTTCATAAAAATTCAAAATATTTGTATTATACCACTTTTTATACCTTCCAGATCGTCTTGCTCAGAGACATGAGCTTTTCGAATACGTGGTGGTCTACCTCTCAATATCGGGCACGTTAATTCTAGCAAGAATGAAAATTCGTACTGTGAACACCCAAAATCGACGATTTGATTCAAAAATCCTACTCAAAATGTGTCTTTCGTTGGACATATATGAGACAGATAGCAATTCTTTTTATGCTTTTGGTAAAACGATGTTGATCTGATATCAGTTCTTAATCATTTTTACATCTTAGAAACTTTCTGAACATCACTGGTTTTTATTCCATGTTTTCGTTAGTGCTTATTTTCTCCTACGTTTTATTGCCACTTTTCATTCACTCATTTTGTTCTTATTTCAAAAATTAAAAATGAGAATTTTCTCTGAACAAAGCTCCAATGTAAAATACAAACTACCGTCGGCTTAGCACTATGGTATAGATATTGAAATCCCTCTTGGCTTCGAGGTACGAAACGAACCCCTCAAAAACATGAGTGGAAAACCGCCTAGATCCAAATCTGTTTGAAATATATATTTAAAGTTAGCTTTAATGTATTATTTACATCTACTTCAACTTACTTTTCCAACGAATACAAATTTTGCTTGGGATAATTGAATAATTAAAAGATGATGTTTCCATCTACACATTCTTCCGTCGCATCTTCTTCTGGTGTGTCGAGCTTCACGACCCCAAGCTATTGATCTGGACTGCTTTCAAGTTTACTCTTCCCTTAGCTTGATGCTTTTTACTTTCTTTCTTCTTTCCCTTGAAGGCAACTGTGGGAGCTCTCTAAAAGAAGCTGTTGCCATTCTATTTGCTTTTTGTATCTTGTGGACAGCCAAAAACTCTACGTATTTACCATGGGTGACGTGAGGGCCTCTGAGAAGAGTGCTTTCTCTTTTTTATACTGTAAAACTTTTATTGCTCTTTTCGTTCTTAGAGGCATCAGTAGCGTCCCATTAAATGAATGGTGCGTTAAGGTTTTTGGTATATCAATCAGCCGGTAGCTAGTCAGCTCAATAGTTTTTTGTTTGAGATCACTCGAAGGAATCACTTATTGAGCTTGCATTAAGGGGGGGTCACTGTGCCGGGTTGACTGTGAGAGCATACGCTGCGTGATATTAAGGCAAGAGTTGACGGTGAGAACATCCGTAGCCTGTGGCTGCTTTCCCATTTTGTACTCCATGGTGGGCCCTCCGGTTTCAAATTTTATCAATGGCTTATTGGCAATCGCAAAGCTGCTCCCTTAAGTGGAGAATAAAATGCTTCTACCTATCAAATAATAACTAATTTTTTTAAACCTTTTTCTTTATAACAATATCATTAGCTATCAATAAGGCATTTTTTTCTGTCTCTATTTCTAGTCGAAAGAAAGATGACCGACTATATGGATGAAATTAAAAGTACTAAAACACTTTTATCTGGCGATTTACTGGTCTAATTACAAATTTGTGAGCAATTTCAGCAGCTATTAATTCAAAATCTTTTGCAAATACACTAATCATTGTTTCTCCACATCCTTCACTGCATTCTTTCAAAGACGTTATCACCTGCGGAAAACTGTTAAATGTACCAATAAGAGAAATCTCTAAGGAATTACTACAAGGACAAGAAGTGAGCCATATAAGGCGTATTTCTATACCTAAAGTTTCTAAACACCAAATATCTGATTCTCACTTTTAGTTTTTCAAATTACCTGAGTACATTTAAGGTGGGGTACTTGCGTCTTTCTGTTAGACCATATATTCCCAACCCGTTTCGCTATTTTAAGAGTTAATGCTTTTGGATTCAAGAACTTCTTAACACGGGGATCTGACCTGTGCCCGCTGTGTGGAGCTGGCCACGAAGTAATTAATGCACATCTCGGGAGAACTGATTTAATTGTAAAGGTCTCCTTCTTTTATTTCTCGAAACTGTTCAGCATGGCAGCTAGAAAAAGAAATAATTAGCACAAAAATAAAAATAATAAAATTTTCTTTTCTGAAATCTCTGATTAAAGAACTGTATGCAACTGATCTTATTTAAATGGCATGCCTGACAATACTTCCGAATCTGCTACTGTACTAGCAGCTTTCAATACTAATATTGTTCCTCATCCAAATGTTTCCATCAGTCAGATATTTTCTGTCTCTGCTTAAATTATGGATCCATCAAGCCTAACCATGAAAGTAAAACATCTGAGGTTAGTGTTCTATCTAATGAAATGCCACAGGACCTGCATGAATTTAAAACTGTTACCTATAAGTATATAAAAATATATATAGGAATATAAATATAAGAAATTTCTGAAAAATTCAGACGAAATATCGAATTCTAAATTCTGGAAGACATCATCTCTGCCAGTTGCTAATTTTACTTCTAGGCAGATCATTAATTATTCTAAATCAACTAATAAAATGGATGAAGTCGCAGTCAACTTTGAGCTTGAATTCATAACCACAGATTATAAGCCCAATCAAAGCTCTGATAACGAAATAGAATCAGATAATGCCATAGAATATAACCTCATGAAATAACTGATAAAGTTATTGTACAGTTCAATGGGTAGATCTTAAAAATGTTTACAATGAATCTTTAAGCACTATTTACGTAAAGTAGAAGAAATTCTTCCATTTGTCTGTCCGTGATAAAAACAACTCAAAAACGCTTTGAGCTGGAAGGATGAAATTTGGTATACGGTCTTCAGATCAAATTTGTTGATTTCTATCGCATTTTGAGCAACATCTGTTAGGAGGATGTCTGTCTATCCGGCTGTTCAAATAAAAGTTAAGGTATCCGAACACGTTGAAAAGGTCGATTTTCGCTAAAAATAGCATTTTTTTTAAAAATTGTTTTATTGGATAGACCAGTCTTGGAGCTATCCAAAACAGGTTTACTTTTATCTTTGCGTTAATTAGAAGTTAAGATATTAATAATTTTGTAATAATCAGTAAACCGGAAGTGGACATTTAAATAACCGGAAGTATCGATTTAAAAAGCCAAAAATATGTTAAAAATTTGTATAAACACAAATTTAGTTTTAAACACGGAAAATGTTTTCCACAAAAAAAAAAAAAAAAAAAAAAAACCAATATACCAATGAGAATTTCAACGGTGTTTTGTGGAAATTTGTACCTAAAGATGTCTTTGTAGAGCTCTGAATCCTCAGATTAGAGGTATTTATGCCTATAATACATTTTACGAAGTTTTTATAGGATTACTGAATATCCTTAAGGTTGTTGGAGTATATCCTAGAGCAAATTCAGTTAGAGCATTTGCTGAGCTCGACAAAGACAGAATAAACGAATCTAAGCAGCATTCACTGCCAAATGCAAAAATTGCCAGAAAAAAAATTTAAATGATTAAAAGAGGAAAATTATTAAAAGATGAGCAGGAAGAAGGTGTAAACTATAAATGTGGTGAATTTTAAGTATTTACGCCCATAAATTATTATTAAAACACGTTAGTGTATACTTTGAACGCATTTTTCTCAAAACTGATTTTTACTTATTTGTTTCTCACTTCAAATCAAATAACTCAAAATATATATTATCATATTACTATAAAATTTGATGGGCTTTGTCTTTATACTATTTTCTAAGGAATGAACTAAAAGAATTTAGATCGAGTAAATATTTTTTAATTTACAGCCTATTGTGTGAATAATAATGTCAGGAATTTACTAAAAATCTTATGATAAATCTGAGACTGCTTGTAAAATTTTTATTTATTACTAGCCGCCTTTGGTGACCAGCCGGTTAATGTTCGTTAACCAAACTTAATAATTAAATATTTTATGCAATTCCTACTTTAAGAGCTTCTTCATCAAAATATTTTAAAACTTCAAATTTTAATAGTCATATAATTTACTCATAATATTATAAACGCCTTGAGTCATAAAGTAATATGCATCTCTCTAATTTTCTGTTAGCTCCCGTAGAATTTATACTTTAAATTAAAGTGGAAAGGATTAATCTGCAATTAATATAATAATATTTTTTACTGAAACAAAGTTTTTTTTTTTTTTTTGTAATATGATTACTGAAAACAGAGTCACTGAGCATTTAAACCTTATGGGCACTAAAAAATATCTTTCTTAATTTATGTAATATCTCAAGAATTTGTCAACAAAATTTTCTCAGATTCATCATGAGCAGGTCTATTAATTAACAATGTTTAATTTTAAATGCATCAAACACTAAGAAAATAAAACGAATCGTTTAAAATAATTGATTGAAAACAGGTTAAAAAAAACTACTTAACGATGTACTTAAAACTATAAGCATATACAAAAAATATATAACTAACATAAATACAATTTAATTACAAAAGCATGCAACTAGCCTAAAAATAATTTAAATCATCCGTTGATAATGGTTGTCATGTCAACAATCAGAAAACAATGCGCATGCTTGAATTTTCAACGCCAGTTACGGTAACGCAGATGCGTGAGGTTTTCTACGCCAGTTGGGGTAACGCTATGCAGATTAGAAATTTTTAATTTCCTTTATTCTGTTTTATTTTAATTCAAAAGTACTTCAAAATGAATCTGAAAGATCGATTAATGAACAATGTTTAATTTTAAATGCATCAAACATTAAGAAAATAAACAGAATCGTTTGAAATAATCAGCCAAAAAATCTTAATCCTAGCCTCATTACTGTTGGGGAAAAAACTGAAGCCTTACTCATTTGGCGGTGGGGAAAATGAAAAGAATTTTTTTTGGGGAAAGTTACTTTTTAATTAATTAATTAAAATTCTAATTAAAAATTAAAAAAAGGACCCCAGATGCACATTCCCGACCTCCAAGGTACACATGTACCAAATTTGGTAGCTGTAGGTCAAACGGTCTGGCGTGTAGAGCGCCAACACACACACAAACACACACACACACACACACACATTGAGCTTTATATAAGTATAGATTAGAACCATACGATTGTTATTCATTCCCTAGAGAAAACTATAGAGTTTATTTTGGTATAAGTTTTGTTAGGATGAGAATAATAGTTTTTGGTGTAGCCAATGTAAAGTTTTTAAAGAATTTTCTTAAATTTATATTAAATGTCAATTTTCAAGAATTATGAATGTTGATCTCAAATATTGACATTCTTTTGCTAATCTTTAATAGTCTTAAACCCAGAAATAAGGTTAAAGTATGTCTACACCATGTTTTTCTAAAAAAGTACTTTGGACGTGTTCGGATACCTTAACACAATAACTACAAAACGAAGAGAGTTAGATAGATGGAATTAGGTACATAGATTTAACATCTATAGTGTTGACATCTATTAACTTTGATCCAATATACGGTTGATCGTCTATCGGTCTACACTTTTAGAGACATCTAAACACGATAACTCAAAAACGCAAAGACTTAAATAAAGGAAATTCGGTATGTTATCTTTTGGCTACAAATGAAGCTCTGTGTCAAATTTTTATTTCAATCGGTAGTCAAAAATTTGTGGAAAACACAGTTTTGATTTTCGAATACTATTAATCACATGCCCGGGAGTAATTACAAAAAAAATTCGCCAAGGATCACATGACAAATTTAGTAAAAAAGTCTGAATTCACGCCAAAAATTAGTATTTCATAATTATGGTGCGCCAATGAAAAGCAAAGCATTCTCTGGGATTTCACCATTATCAGAGAATAAGTGAGAAAGTTTTAGGTTGATTTTTTTTTCATCATGCATACAGTATCATGCAATTTACCAGTGGTATCTGCGCATAAACATCATCAAATGAGTTTTGTAGAATTTTTGGTATAGCACATATTAGCATAGATGCTAAAATTGGTAGCTTTAAATTTAATGGTTTGCAATGTAAATTATTTTTCTAATATATTTCTCCATCATCTTGCATCTATGGATGACATTGGCCAATAAACATTATCATGTTAAAATTAAATTTATAGAATTTTTTTAGAAAAACGCATATTATATAAATATATGCATTACATATTGTTGGTTACTCTCAATGACATTAATTATGGGCTATTTTGACATCACGTGATCTAGATCAGGGAGTTAAATTGCTTTTTGATCTCAAATATTAAGGTGTTAAAAACTATCATAAGGGCGTATTCTTTCAGGCATTTTCTTTTTTAAACAAAATTAGTCGAAGAAACTTTTTAAATTTTAACCAAATAATTGTTTTTAAGTGATATTTTAAAAATGTTTTTGATTAATGTTTTATTTTCTTATTTATTTTTCTACTTTGGATCATAGCAAAATTTTATGGTGAACATAGGATAGGAAATTGGAGAAATATTTAAGAAACCTCGATTTAGATGAGGGGAGAGGTGGGAGGAAGCAGAATAAAATCTTATAACTTTAAACGAGAATTTCTTAAATTTATATAAATTTATTTATTTCGTGTGTCTCGGAAACAACTGTAACGATTTGGATCAAATTTTATATTTAGATAAAGTTTTGCCTTTTAAAGTTTGTCTATATAGGTGTCTTTCCTGATAAAACACGATTTTACACACACACACACACACGCACGCACGCACACGCACACACGCACGCACGCACACGCACACACGCACGCGCGCACACACACACAATTTTTTAATAACTATTAAAATAAATATATTCAACAAGTATGTGTATATTTAACAAGTGCTTCGAAGTGTGGGCAGTGCAGTACAGCATGGTCAGAACAACATGAATGAAGCGTGAGTTGCGAGTCCTCGGTTCAAGTCGCACTTTTCGCCTTATTTTTTTACTTATGTATTTATATTTAATATTGTTGCTTTTTAAGTTTATTTATATAGGTGCATTTCCAGAAAAAAAAATTACACAGAAAAAAAATCCTGATTTTTTTAATAACTAAATATTAACATGTGGCTATATATAAAAGGTTTTGCTTTTTATCTATATAGGTGAATTCCCTGAAAAAACGCGATTTTACACACACAAAAAACAATTTTTTATGACTAACTATTAGAGCCATTTTCTATCTGCTCTCATACTGACAATGCCATATAGCGCCGTCTCGTAAATTTTTGTAGTACTTGCATTGTTGCCATAGGATGATAAACTACTGATGCCTCAAAATTTTGCGTGATGGTGCTGATGGATATGAGATGAGGTAAGAATGAAAACTATTCATATGTGATCAGTGTGTGATTCGTGTCTAAATAATTCGAGTTCTAAAACAAACAAACAAACAAACAAAAACACGATTAAAAAAAACTACCTGCGGATCGAAGCTCGGTCTACCAGAAATTTAATGTTAAACGTGGATAATAATACCTTGTCTGCATCTAACAACTATTTAAAAAAATGCGTGCTTTTATATTACAAAATTACAATATCGTACAATTGTTTCATCATCACAAAGTTTGACTAAAGAAATTAGTTGCTTTAATCGAAATGCATTGAAACCTCTTCTCATTCCCTTGAAGAGGATTTCGGTTTTAATGTTATCCCGTTCAATTCTTAGTATCATGTTATTAGAGAGGCGAAAAGCAAGGCTCCATGCAGGTCAATAGTAACAATAATTGCCCGCGGCTGGCATAAGCGTCAATCCCACCGAGATAAAAAAAGAATTTCCGTGTCCTGTTTTCATCACGAGCGCCAAATTTCATCGAGGCTTACCATAATTTACTCGTTATCGCTATTCAAGAATATTCATTTTTAATACAGACAGGAAGAGAAGAAAAAAAAGAATGAGAAGTGTTCAATATTTTAATTTTAAAAAAAGCGTAGATATAAATCATGTAATATAATCTAAGGAATTTATTTCAATCTAATGCATTCTCTTTCAACATTTGTTCTTACAATACATTCGAGTTTATTTTGAAATATCTGCTAAATTTTTTTAAATATCATCTCTTATTATTTTCCTAAAATTGATAAATATTAAATTTTAACAATAAATAATTTCAAAATAATAAAGATAGATCATATTAAAGGATCCGATGACGAATTATTTTTCAGTAATTGACTTACTTTTAATGTTTGGTACATTATTTTTGTAATACATTATAATTACATTAATTAATGTTTGTATTATTAATTAATTATAATTGGTTGTTTTTCTGCATCATTTTTTTGCAATAATGAACTAATAAAATGTGAAACTGCATTTTAATCAAGCTATTTTCTTGAACCAGAATAAAGGAAATTAAAAAATTTAATTATTATAACAACAGAATTTTCAAAGAATGTTTCCTTTTGCCATGATCAATTAAATACATCATTTATGATTTACTTAATTTTTTTGATGAAGGTTATAATCAAAGATTTGTTTGGAAATAAAAATGAACCTTGGATTTATGATTAATATTTTAATGCTGATGCATTTGTATTTTTTTTAAAATTTTACCTCGATAAAAAAAAAAAAAAAAAAAACTCCCACCTATGAGGTCTTTCTAAAAACTGTTAAGATTTATTATTTTTTTAATTAATAACGTTTAATATGAAACCATCTTATAGCTTTTGTTAAAAATTAGATTTACGAAAAGTTGCAAAATGCTGTATACTTTTCTCTGATTCTCCGTAGTGAGCCAATAATGCCTGATTTCAAATTTCTATGTAATGCTATAAGAATTCTGTTTTAATTTAGTTAGAAATTAATTAATCAAATTTTTAACTAAATTAATTTAATTTTTAAATTTAAACGAGTTCTAAATATTGTAGTCAGTTCTGTAGATAAATAGCAAGTGAAACTATCTTTTTAAAAACAGTTTTAAAAGAATATCCCGTGAAGTAAAATTCCTTTTGTAATAATGATATTGCCTTGCACACACACAAAAGAAATGTTCTTTTTATCCTAAATGAAATTTTATATTTTATATTAGCTTTTCAAATGGATCTTCACTGGATTAACTAACAGAATAATTACACTGATTTATTCAAAATTTGCCGAAGTTTGAAAGACTGAAGGTCAAGTTTCCTATGAAAACAATTTAGTAAACTGTATATTAAAGAGATATTAGTAACTAAATGCTTTAATATTATTGCACTGATATTTCAAAAGTAATATTTTCTTAGAAGACGTTAATATTTTCATTTATCAAATTCTTATTGTAAAACATGGGGGAAATTTTAATCACCTCTTTAGGAACATATTTTTATTTATTTATTTACATTTATTATTTATTTTGCTTATTTATATACTAAATTACTAGTTAGTCATAAATTTGAAATTGATTGGGAATTGCTTTTGAATTATTCCTGAAGAATATGTATTATTCTAAATTTTCAGTTTTCGCTTTCTATGAAAATTTATTATATAGTGTTGAAAAATAACATTTCATACGGCAAAAGAAAAACACTTGTTTTACCTCCATTTGGCGATGATGGAAGAAACTGAATGGAAACTCATGGGGTTCATCCCGGCAACCCTTTGGAAAAGTCGTCTGCTCGAGAGGAAGTATGGAATTGACCGGCTAAGAGCGCGCGGAGACTTCCTTTTTCGAACACCTCTGGAATATATTCGCTTGAGTAAGCATACGAATGCGGGAATATTCAAACTGTCGATTTGTTTATTTTTTATCAAAACACTTTCATTTGATAAGCAAACGATTTTTCTACAGTAAAATTTAGCTTTCATTGAAAAGAAAAACTATATATATATATAATATATATATAAAAAAATGGTTCACATGAGAAGTTGTAGTGGTTTTACAGACCTCAAGTCAGGAAGTATTATAGTCTGTCATTATGCTATGGTGAGTGGTTATTTTTTTATTTTACTGACAAAAATAAGCATTTTTATGCTATTTAATTAATTATTCTGTGTTTAGTATTTAGAAGTAATTATTATCAAAAACCATTAAAGAATAACTACTGAATAATTGATTCCATACAAGTTCGAGCAATGAATTATTAAAATATTCTCAATACTTTTAAAGTTAATTGCAATTATATCCTACATACCAAAAAAATTTTTAAAAAATAAAAATCGTTATTTCTTAAATATAAAATGTAACTTTAAAAATCCTGAAAATGTGTGCTTAAGTTTCGAAATATAAAATCCATTTTAGAATTGATTAAATTTTGTTTAGTTTTTTTAAAACTCTTATGTATTAAAGATTTCTGAAATCTTTCTGATTCAGAATCATGAACATTGTCTTCATTTGTTCTACGACTAAAAAACAAAACAAAAAGAATAATATTGAAAGTCCTATGAAAAAGCACTAATTTTTTAATCTTTCACAATTAAAAAATCGCTTCTTCTTATTATTTAACTTCAAGCAATTAATAGAACTTTTTAACAGCGGAAACTAATTAGTTGTAAGTTTTTTTTTTTTGAAAAAAAGATATCAAATGAATCTAAGTTTTTAGAGAAAATGTTTAAAAATTGCCGAATGAAAATTAATAAATTTTCAGAGAAATGTTTTAAGCATAGTCCTTAATAACTTTTAAAATATTTGAAATTGTGTAAATCCATTTTCTTTTTTTTAAAAAAAAAACTGTCCTTTGTTAAAAATATATAGAGACATTTTTTCTCATTATCCCAAAATAATAGATATGAACATTGTTAAATAATTATTAGTTTTGATTACTTTTTAAAAATGTTTGAGTATAAAATTAAAAGTCTTGAAATTGGAATTAAAATAAAAATATTTGTATCTCGTAAAATTAAAGACTTGAAACAGACTTGAATTTAAAAATGTTTGTTTGTACTGTCTCGTAAAAAACGTTTTAAAAAGTTGGTCTACTATAAATGTTTTATAAAAAAAAAACTCCACTGTTTAATATTTTACAATTTTTTAAAAATGCAACTGCAAAATTATGCTAAAAGAGTAGTTTTATTTGTGGTACCAAACTCATCTTCTTAAAAAATTTTTAAAAAATTGTTTAATTTAATTAATTGTTTTAATTTAAATTAAATAAAAACAATGTGAATGAATAATTATTATTATTCCTAAAATTACAATCTTTATTCAGATTCATGTATAAATATTCAACTATGCAACAGGAAGATAAAGAAATAATAGAAAATAAGTTGCTCTTGAAATTTATTGTACAATAAATTAAATGACACAATGCTTTTAAGAACAGGAAAATAAGCAAAATGTAAAAGGTGTTTTCCATATCTTGTATGGTAGCTTATAAGAATATTTTAAAAAATGAATTAATGAAAAAAAGCTTCGACGATAAAAAAGTGAATAGATTGTTTAAAAGGGGATTAGAAAAACACTTTATTTTAGTTTTGAAAAAATTACAGATGTTTTATTTAGTGAGTTCTGTCTAAAGTAAAGGTATTCTTTCTTGAATTTTCGAAATTTTGGGACTTGATTCAGGCTTTGGAAATGCATATTTATGCTTTTAAAAAATCATCTGCAAAATAACAAGGACAAAAATTTTTTTACTATCTTCAATAGTTTCTATAAAAAATAAAATTATGAAATAAGAAAATTATCACCTTACAGCGTAGACTTTTACTTTGTTTCATAAAATTTTGCGGATTACAAATTTGAAAAAAAGGAATGAGCACATTCTTTATGTCACTCAGAAAATATTTTCTACTATCTCAATTTCACTTTGACCGCAGTTTAAAAGTCCCCCTTCCCTCTTTCCACACGCACACGCATACAAAATTTATTTAAAATTTAAAAACGAAAAAAAAACAAAAAACTACAATCTTTTAAAAAATGAATATAATCTGATACACGCCAAAGAAGACAATATGTCTCATGAAATATAAACTAGTACAGATTCCAGAAATTTAATTTAATGATTAAAAATCTTTTGTCAAAAAAAAAGGAAGATATGTGTATTAAAACTCAAATTCAAGGAACAGGTTTTATTTTCTCATAGATTTTAAACAATAGAAAAAGTAATTATAAAGTTTGAACTTTAGATTAATCAACCATTGAAACTGAGAGGCAATAATATAAATTAAAATGAAAATAGAATTTGACAAAAATAAATTGGAATACTATATATGTACACAGCAGGGGAAAAAAGTATTTTGTGCAGTAAAATTTTATTTTAAATTTTTAATTGCAAACATACTTAAATAAAATATTGATAAAAAAATTTTAAAAAAAGCATAGCTTAAAAGAATAATTAAATTGAATAACAACCTAAAAATTTTTATTTGTATAGATCGACAAATGCACTTTGAAGAAAAGAAAAGTTACATGATAAATATAAACATTATTTTATTACATATTGTAACTCTACTAATAATAAACCCGAATGTATGTATTTGTCGGGGCCACGTTGTGTCTAAAGTTCCGATGTTTTTGACGCTTTATTTAGAATTTCAATTAATTAAAAATGACACAAAATTAAGTTTTAATACTTAATAATTTTAGAGGTCACCAGAGAACAAGAATAATTTTTATAATATCTGTAAATTCTAAAAATTATCGTTTCTATGATATTAGTTTAATTGTTCTAAGACTGTCCCCTAATTTTAATAATTTTTAAAAATATTTTTATTTTACAACATAATTTTTAATTTTTATAATGAAATTAAAATCCTTTTCATTACTGTTACAAAAATTATTCTTTGGTTATTACCGAGATATGTAGATCTGCCTAATTTTTTGCTTTTAGACTAATACTGTTTCTAAAGCATGTTTTTTAATTAAAATTTTGAAATTTTTATCATTGTGGTAATCACATTTAGATTTAATTTCAGAATAAAAGCAATGCTAAAATTTTTATTATTTGCCTACTTTTGAATACTACTTATTCCTATTATATAATTGAATGCATAAAATGTATTATCAGCTTTAACTGATAATATATTTTAACAGCGAAATAATAATATATATATTTAAATAACAAATATTTTAAATATATTTTGTAGATAAAAATTTAACAGTGACAAATATTTTAACAGCCGTAGTAACAGCGAAAAAAAAAAGGCATTAGGAGGCTTTTAACAACATTAAGAAGTAAAAAATCGACAAAATAAAGTAAAATTCATCAACACATTTTTGAAATCAGAATAATATATTGCCCCTATTTTTTTAGCTGTTAGAAATAATAAAAAAATTTGACATAATTAAAATGCATGCTTTGTTTTCAATAACAGCGATTTTGTTAAAAATAACTATCATTAATTTTTAAGGAAACTCTTATTTTTATGAAGATAATTGAAAGAAGCTATATTTAGACATAGTTTATTTTAATTATTATACAGGTAGGTAATAATTGAAGTTCAAAAATCGTTTTCATAAAAGAGAGAGAGAGAGAGAGAGAGAGAAAAAAAACTACAAACTTTTTCCTTAATGCCGTCTAATAATAAAATTTCTCTAAACGCAGACGGAAGTCGATATTCCGGTCTTAGCCTGTTGTAAATGAGTTTCTGTTGAAGTTTTTTTTAAACAATCTTTTGTGTTGCTTTGAAAAAAAATCAATATCAGAAAAAATATTTAACAAAATGCATCTAATATCTTTTACTTTATTCAGATTGTTTTATTAATGGAGATTTACCATGGATTTCCAAAATAACTTTTTAAAATTTTTAACTGATCGAATTGAAGTTTATAGGCATTAAAAAGAACACTATAAAATATATTATATAAGATTTCATTGAAATGTATTAGTTTATTTCTGGATACTAGTATAATATTTAATAGCAAAAATAATAGCCTTTGTGATAGATGTTAGATGACCATGTTATGTTTCAAGTTCTCTGAATAACTTGAAAGTAATATCATTTTTTTATTAGTTACTCTAATAATTTTAAAGCAAAAGCTAGTATTTAATTTTACGTTTTAGAAGAAAATATTACACACATAATATCGGGGAATTATTGATTTTGAAGGGAAAATAATGCTCACTCTTTGACGTAAAAGAAAATATATGCAATTTAATATCTTAATTTCTATAGGTGCGCCAAAATCTGTACTGTACAATTTTTTATATATTACGTAAAATGTTAGGGAGTTAAAATAATTATAGCTTATAGAGAGTTCCAAAATTTGATAAATCTTCATTTTCTTATTTTGAAATAAAAAGCATTTTTAATAAATAAATGTTGAATTTTGAAAAATAATATTCTTGAAAATTAAAGTTTGAATTTTGACAATAAAATGCTTAACATCTATAATTTTCTTTAAATATTTAAATATTTAAAATGCATTTGAAGCAAAATTAGCTGTATAATTTAATGGGTATGTTATTTCAAATATAGAAATTCTTTTTAAACTTATTAATTTAACTGTATGCCACAAGAATGCGCTTATATTGTCATAAAAATTAATATACGTCAATTTTCAAATTTAAATGTCATTGCATAATATTATTTAAGATATAAAATGATGAATCATAAAAGAAAATTATTTTTTTCACTTATTTTCACAAATTTTAATTGCTTGTTACACCACCAAAAATTATCGAGATGCAAAAATATTTTTTCAATATTAAGCTTCTTTTGTATTGGAAGAAGGAATAAGCAAAATTGTGGGAGGGGTAAGTTTGAGGTATATATAGTTTTATAATTATATTTAGTTATATATAACAATATAAAGTCTATAGAGATTTAGTATCTTATTTTATAGGATTTGCTTATTTGGTTTGCGATAGTATAAAATAATTTATAGAACTATCTTTAATAAAATTTTGCCGGTCTCAATAGGGATCAAAATTCTCATCACGACCACTTTTCTTTGGGCGTCCTCAAACGTTCTTGGTTACAAGGTCACTGTGCTCAGAAAAAGTCACTTCCGCGTCAAATATTTGCTCCATTTTTTTTTAAACCTGTGGTTTCATTAGTCATACTACTTACAGTTTACACATTACGTTTTTGTAAGAGTGCGTGTATTATCTGTATTTTAAAATACAATGTAGATACTTATTAATATAATATGTGGAAAACTACACCATAAGAGGTAAATCGTAATTAGCCATTTCTATTTTCAG
Source organism: Argiope aurantia (assembly GCA_026543865.1). Lineage (NCBI taxonomy): Eukaryota > Metazoa > Arthropoda > Arachnida > Araneae > Araneidae > Argiope > Argiope aurantia. The sequence continues at coordinate 200,378 of JAPMOR010064452.1, read as the reverse complement.
TATTGAGTCCTTTTTGTAGTTTAAAATAGGTGTGCGATTTTTTCCTATAAATAAATATGTGATTTTTTTTCTTTGAAACAAATTTAATTCGCTGAGATTTAATCAGTATTTTATTACTTTTAGAAATTTTCTAATCGAGAATGATAGTGCATTATTTTCAATTTCAATATTTAATTCGTTCAGATTTAATCAGCATTTTATTAAATTCAGGATTTTTCTAAATGAGAATGATAATGCCCTATTTTTAATTTCAAATATTCTGTTTCAACATTTAATTCATTCAAATTTAATCAGTCTTTTATTAATTTCAGAAAATTTCTAAATGAGAATGATAGTGCACTATTTTTGATTTCAAAAATTTTATTTTAATATTTACATTTTTTTATAAATAGTATCCATAAATGAATTTTAAAATATGTTTCGGTTTCTTTTACAACAACAACAACAAAAAGGATCTGATAGGATCAATATACATATTTTAAATCGGATTTAAAGCAATGTTTATAAAACGGGGTCAATAATCATTTCCCTATAAGTAGTTTATTGTTTTTTAGCATTAAACAAATTTGTGCAACTGATGATAAAGCATAATGGGCGAACTAGGTGATTGTCGAAGGCGCCTATTTAGTAGATAAAGTTTTTTTTTTGTTAAGTAATACATTTGTAATTTTAGAATTATTAAATAAGAGATAATTTTTAATTTTTAAATACTTTATCAATTTGTTCATACTATTGGCAAAATTCCGCCATTAAAATATCATGTAATTAGCCATGGCTATTCCATCATGACTGTTAAAAATCCTCGCATGAAAAAGGATCAGACCAAAGCTAAACAAAAAATGAGATTTTTGGCTTGCCTGTCAGATTTTTTTTTTGTTGTTAAAATCAATGTTTATGTAGAAATGCCAGAATTGCATTTTCTTTGAAAATTTTTAATACAATAATATCTATAAACTTTGTCTGTTTAAAATTAGTAATAATTAAAACCGATTTGTGAAATAATATTTCAAAATATATATTAATATTGTATTTTTATTTATTAATACCGGGCTATTTCAACAAAGACACAAGATTGCTTTCTCAATTTAATTACATTTTAAGTTTAAAATCTTCACTTCATCATTTTTTAAAGGAACTCATAAGTGTTTTTTAATATACACAGCTTTAAATTTTGTATGTAATGAATTTCAAAATTAACAAAAAAAGTCAAATGAAATAACTATATTTTGTGAAGAATACGGAGCTTTTCTTATAATATATCCACTATTAATAAAAACGAATAGGTATGTGCCGGCCTTTCTCTTTCTTTCTTTCTCTCTCTCTCTCTCTCTGTATGTGGGCTGGCACTCTACAGGTCAAACAGTTAACTTAAAGCTTTCAGACTTTGCACATATATGCTTTAGAGGTTGATAATTTGTTGATACATTTTTTGTTATCTTTATTCGAATTTTAATTAATTAAAAATTAAGCCAAATTTTGCGGTAACTTCCAGCGATAACTTTCTAAAATATTACTCTATCTAAAAATTCAAAAAATGATAATTTCAATTATAATTTTCTTACCGTATAATTTTTTCTATTTTTTAATTAATTCTTTGAAAAACATTTCCGACCTATTTTACAGCAATACATTTCTCTATTGAAAAATGAAACTCAAATCATTTTCTTTGTTTCCACTAATATTTCATCCAGAATTTTTTTCATTATTGATGATCAAGATACGAAGATTTGGTCTTTTTTCCAATGTTGAATAAGCTTCCGAATAAGATATGATTTTAATTAATTAAAAAAATTGTTTTACTAACAGTTATGGTTTAGTTTCAGAATCCAACATTGATGAATATTTTAAAATTTCACTCGTTTTCAAATAATGTTGCCCTTTCTTGTGGTATAATTGTATATGCAAGGACGTAGACAGAAAATTAGGGGAATTCCTAACACAGTGAACAGAACTATATAAGGCTTCTAAAATAATTGAATTTTTATCAAATTGCCTATTAAAAATATTGTACTGAAGATAACTTTAAGAAATAGTTAAATAAAATATTTATTGGAATTTTTAGTAATTATTAATCCTGGGAGAATCTTCTGGTCGCCAAAGGCGGCTAATGATAAAATAAAACGGCCGTTAATAGAAGAAAGAGATTGTGACCAGCTTTTACTTTCAAGTTTCGGAGATATTGAAGAATAAATCAGATTCGATTCTTCTTTCAGTTGAAACAAAGAATAAAGGCTTGCCACTTTCTACCAATATAGCATTTGAAAAGGTTCTTTTTATAGGAAACGCTTTTGTAGCAAAATATAAAGGCTGTTATTTTGTCGTCCTTAAACAAAGGGAACGAAAAATGTTACTCTTATTCAGCTTCACTTTACACACACACCAATTAAGTAATCATTGATTCTTGTATGTGCTTGATATTTTAATTCTTTAAAAGCAAAGTACTGCATCAAAAGCTTCAGTTTTAAAGTTTGTATGTTTTTGTGTGGCAATATAAAGATAAAAATATTGAGTAAAGTTTTATGAAGGGTTTTTCTAATAATTCCGCTTTATTATTATTATTATTATTTCACAAAATATTTCATATTTATTCCAAGTAGAGATTATGCTTATGTTTTTATGATAAATAATATATGCATCTGTTAATTTATAAAGTGGGTGACGTTAGAAAATAACCAGACTGTTTATGTTAGAACAGAGCAATAAATAAGTCAATGGCAAATGATGCTTAGCAGTATCACCCACCTCTCAACACCACATTTCGCCCCATTCATCTAGTTTAATTTGAAATTATTCATTCATAAACAACACGTAAGGGGGGGGGACTACCTAGGTTTTCAAAGGGAGCAGTTTACTAAAAGAAAATTCTTTTTATACTCGGGAAATGCTCAGCGAAACTGATTCGACAGATAACACTATACTCACATTATACAGTGCAAAGTTTACTTTCAATATAGCTTTTTTTTATTAAATTATTTAATAGAGCTTCATATAGATTCATATAGACAGAAAATTATAAAAATGCATACAGAAGGGAACAGAATGGTGAAAGGTTTCTAAAATACTATAAGTTGCATGTATATGTTCCAAAAAAATTATTTTAATTTTTAGCAAATATTAATTCCGTCCAAACAAATTGGCAAAAAAGGCATTTAATAACATATAGCATAACACATAGTTTGTAAAAAATAATATAAAAGGCAGAATAATCTAAAAAGTACTTTTTTTAATATTCGAAACCTGTTCATAACTAAAAGTTCCAATAAGTTCTGGATTTTTGAAATATATACAAAAGAAATTGGAAAACGAATATATGAAATCAACTTAAATTAAGACATGTTTTATATAACAATTTAATTTTAATTGTTAATTGCAATTAATAGTTTTACAATTTTCATATAATAACCGTTGGAATTTATTTCTGTTGAATGAGAGTAAATGCCATACACGTGTTAATACAATATTAAAAATATTAAAATGCTGTATTCCGTAACTAAAATCATTATAAAATCGTATATAAATTACTTCTGTATTAGTAAAAAATTATTTTTTAACAAATATTTATTTAGAACATTTTAACAAAGAAGTTCTTTTTGTTATGTTTCATAAAATAAAGAATTGTTTACCAAATTTTGTTATTATTAAAATATTCGAATCATTTAGCATTGCAAAAAAAAATCGTAGTAGTTCTACACAAAATTATTTGACAATAAAATTGTGTATGTCGCTGAAAGAAACTCAATAATAACTGTAGTATGAATAGCTGTAATAACTGAAATTGGGTAAAAAAAAAATATTAAGTATGAATTAAGTTCTAAAAAACAAGAGTATAAACATTCCTAACTCTTAATTTTTTTGCTTCATAGAATTATAAAACAAAATCATAAATATGTATATATATATTGCAATTATATCTATAATTTTGCAAAAATAAAATAGATAGCGATATTTCAATTAACATTGAAAGCGATTATCAATATATTTGTTGTAAATTCATGGTAAATATATATTTTTGTTAATCGTGGACACGTATTTTTTTGTTATAAATAGCATTTTATTATTTTTAATATACTTAATTATTAATAATATCCTTTTTAGAGGCTTTTACTGACAGTATAAAATTAAGTTAAGGGTCAATAATTCAGCTGCTAAAAATATAGATAAAAATCGAGTTATATATATTTATTAAAATTTCTTTTATAGACATTTTCTATGGCTTTTTTTTTTCAGAAAAATTTCAATCATTAATGGCATTCAGTATCTGATAAACTAAGATTTTATTTATTTTTATCAAACAAAGAGACATCAATCTTTCTGTTTAATAGTTCTATTTATATTTTAATTCTGGAGAATTGAATCTCGATCAATTTCTCTTTAAATAATACTTTTGAGAAGGAAGCATTTCGAAATAAGAGCATTTTGTTTGTTTGTTTTCCCAAGTCATTTTTCTCGTGAGTTCTTTTTTAAAAAGTCAGAAACGTGATATATGTTTCTTCCGCGTTTAGCACTTCTAAGAACAATTCTACTCCAAAAAGATGTTAGCGTGTCTTGAAAGTAGATGAATTTGCAGAGAGGGAAAAATAATCACAATCGTTTAAAAGAAATTTTTCAAAAAGTTCAAAAGTACTCAAAAAAGCAAGTGAAGCGTTTTACTTAAACATGCTATTTTTTCATTTGTAAGTTTTTTTTTTGTTTTTTGCTTTTTTTTACTGTAACCCATTTTCAAGCATTTTACTAGGTTTTTTACCGGAAAATCTTAGCGTGAATGCTACTAACAGAGATGTTTTGCTGGAAATATAGCTTTCGAGTGTATAATTAAATGTTTAATTAATTATTTCTAAGATAAATGTTCGCAGGATAGTTAATTAAGTACTCTCAATGCCAGAAGTTAATGATTATGAAAAAGAAAATTTCTTTTGTATGTGATTCATGGTTGCACGAAATATTGATATACTTAATTACATAGTTCAGTAACATAGGCAATTATTATATTGCTGTAGTATTTATAGTATTCTAGTACCATATAGAGTACATCCATTCTAATTGTAGCTGAATAATTTATTTCTAAATGAATTAAATATATATCATCAAACGAATAAAAATTGATGATCCAAAGAATTATATTTTTAAATTGCTTGAATCAGTAAACTTGCTGCTTTTTGCAATTCTTCACCGATTATAGTCCCTAGAACCCAAAACCACCCTTTGTTCAAAACTTTAAACACACACACACACACACCTATGCATACAACGCTTTGGTTATGTTATCTTATTGACAAAATAGCTACAGTAATTTTATTTGGATTTTACACGACTTGGAATATGTTATAAGAAATGTAAAAACCTCGGTTGAATTCGCAGGTGGTTCAACTAGCTCAGAGGCGATGAAAATGGTGCGGTGAGGAGGAGATTTTCATTTTGCTATAACTTACTTAATACTGAAGATAGAAAAATAAATCAAATTAGCGCCTCATTAAAACGAACAACTTTTATATATATAGTTTTTCGATAGCTGCAATTGCTTCAAAGTTAGAGGCTTAACAGTGATTTTCAACCATAATTTTAAATTTTTCTAACATCAACAATTTGTTTGCTAGTTTTGAAAAAAAAAATGAAATAAAGCTTCTATCTTTATTTCATTTCCATATTTTGAAATCATTTAAGTGCACGTGGACAAAAAAATTAAAAATGTGAATAAAATTAATTAAATTAAAATAAAAATAGAGAAAGATTTAATATCAACTTTATATCAAAATGATCGACTTAAAAAATTTCCATAAGCTGCATGTTTTTTAGTTCTATTGAGCATATTTTTTTTTAAATCATCCTCATTATTCCGGAGCTTTTGTTAATTTCATGGTCCTTTGTTTTGATATATGTCACGTTACTCAGAGTATATCGTATTAAAAATAATGAAATAATAAAAGACAGCTTTTATGGCTTTAATTTCAAGTATATGTACTTTTATTAGCCAACTCATAGCTATTAATCGCCAAAAAAGATCGGCAGATATGATAGTCTATTGAATGTGTTTGCCAATGATATGCGATTAAGGTCAAAATTTATCAATGACATGCAGTAAATACAAAAGTACAGAAGAATATTTAAAAAAAGAAGAAGGAAAGAACTGATGATAAATTTCTCTCTACTCATATTAATAATTACGTTAGAAATATTTCAATGCCAAACAGATAACATCTTGATTCTAATATTAATTAAGATAAGAAGACGATTTTTTCTTCCAATATAAATGAAAAATCAAACGATAAATTCGTATTTTCCATCATAAAATTTTATTATTTGCATTTAATTGAACGTGCTAATATCTGAATAGTTTAAGTTAAAATGTTATTGTTTGAATAATTAGTTTCTTCATATCCATTTAAAATGCTGAGATAAACTTTCAGTTCTTGTCGACAATACGAGCTTTGGTCAATTGTTAAAAACTTCGAAGATTTTCAATAATATAAAATATTAAAAAAGTCTAGATTTGTAAATTATTTTTTTATTATTACTTGACTTATTTTATTTATACTTTTATTTAACTTGACTTATTTTATGTTTGTAAAAATGGAATTTTATTATCAATTTTTCACTCATTTCTTGATGGGCTGAAGTTTTGAAATTTTGTACACTTATGTATTTTCGATGACGATAATCAGTATTTTCTGAATTTAATTATCATTTGATTGATTAAATGAATGATATTTTGATTTCATATAAGTGGCATCATTTCTCTATAAATTTAAGAGAAAATTCATAATAAGACTCCGTAATATTTATAATGATGAATTTCGATTAACAATTAAAAATTAGTAATAAATAGAATAGAAAAATCTAATTTTAGTGCATCAATAAAAATGTCTTCTTAAAAACTTTTTAAAATTATAGTTTAAAATTTCAAGAGCTTTTGACATAACGTTACAGGCTGAAAAATGACAGAAATAAGTAACGATTCTCATATGATGAAAGAATGCTACTTTCAATATTTCCTAATGAAATTCGTATAATTTTTACAGAAACAATGAAATTTCTATAGGAAAATTCACCGGAAATTAGGAAATTATGTTGCATTTATTAGACAGTGTCATAGATTTCAGTCTTTGTGAATCATCTAAATTTTTATTCTTCGAATAACGTTCATTCATATTCATTTGTTTTTCAAAGTATTCTGTAGAATTTCAAAGCTTCATTAGCTCTTTGTCCAAAGTTAACACTTTTGTTTAAGATAAATTGTTTGCTTTTAAAATAAATTTCATACGTGACAACAATGAGCATTGGAATTCTTCTGTAAATCAGTATATAATTAAATAAATTTTTAAAAAATTTAAATATTTATTTTAAAATTTAGTGGCAGTGACCTCAAGTATAGCGGACAAGTCAGCCCTTAAGGTCAAAGCGTGATTTTATTGGCGAATGAGGCCTTTTATACACCAGACGTTTTTCTTAATTGTTTTTTAATCTTTTTTTGAGTATCAACATAAAAGTTAATCCTTATTCAGCTTTCGAAACGCAGTAACAACATTCTTTTTTTTTATTTTACTTCTCATAACTGCTCATTGTGCATGGTGTATCATCAAAGGTCAAGCAAGTTTTAAAAATACTCAAAATCCAATTACTATCTAAGCTCAGTTCATGTCTAAATACAGAAATATCTTGTGGCAAAACAGGCCATTAAAATATTTCCACGATCTTGCATCTCTTCATCCTATTTAGTGCATGCCTTTTTTCCTTTTTTTTTTTTAATATATCTGTTTTAGCTGCAACCAATATCACAGTTTAAGTGCTAACTTATTTTCTTCTTGAAAACTGAGCTAAGGTTGTTTAAAAAGTTATATTGCATACAATATATGATACTTTTCATAAACTTTGTGACTTTGTGAAAAATTAACGATACAAATATTTAAATGATGCTACTGTTTTTGAGGAAATTATGAGATTAATATCTGACGCAAAAGTCTTCTATATTTATATTTATTATGACTTTTTAATTTTGATAAATAATATCGTTTTTATAATGAAAAATTATAGATTAAGCACTAAAAAGAGAAAATTCAGAGATTAAAATTAAACTAGCATTTTTTGTGGTTTAAAAATTAAATTTTGGATCATGTTTAAATTACAGGTGATGTTTTATTTATGTCAATATAACACCTTCTTTTTAACTTACAGTCATACGGATTCATGATCATTAAAAAAAAAATTCAAAATTAAGCGTAATTTCAAGCTGTATTTTGGCTTACAGTTCGTACAATAAAATACATACTATTTATTTTTTAATTATGTTCTATCTATATACGTATGCAATTATGCGTATATAGATTCATTTTTGTAAATTGTATACATTTTTTATAATCTGTTTGAATTAAAATGATAGTCAAAAAATAAATATATATATCCTACTTAAGACATATTAATTGGAATGAACTTTGGTTACAAGTCGAGGAAAACCTACATTTTATAAGCATTAATATGCTGGTAAAATTGTCATTTTGTTCTAAAATGGACTAAATTTCATTAGTATATTTTAATATTAAATTAAAACGAATTAAATTGATTGCTGATCGTAGAAACTTTTGGAGGGATTCTAATGAAATTTGCCTAGTTTTGTAGCAAGCTACCACAGGAAAAATCCTTCTTAATTTTTTTTTGTTTGATACATTAGCTCTTTTAGTCACAAAGCTAAAAATTCAAGTTTCAAATAAAATATAAGTGAAATTATTATTAATTCACTATGTTTGTGGAGGGAAGGGGGGAGGTGGCTGGAGTTGTTATTTTTGTATTAGGAAAGAATAGGTAAAGAATGAATTTCTCCGTAAAAATACAGAACACATTTAGAATTGAAAAATTAAAATCAGGCAATATTTTAAGAAACTTAAACAAATGTTCAAAGTTGACATAAAACTGGATTTCTTAAATAGTCTTTATTAGTGGCCGCCTTTTATAAAATAATTGTTATAAAATCATAATTTTTTCATTTATGATTTTAAAATTATTTTTTTCATCAAGAATATATTGGGAAGATAAAAGCAAAAATTCATAAATTTAAGAAAATAATAAAAATTATTAAGATGATTATTTCTAATTTTTTTTCTAAATATTTTCTCTTGATTTCTATTATTAAGAGTAGAAAATCGAAAAGGAAGTTTTCAAAAGTTTCTTGAAAATTATGCAATACCATATAACATTTAGAATCAGAAATCATAACAATATTAAGTTCTAGTGTTGAGTAAAAATATAATAAATGCGACAATTAAGAAATAAAACATTAAGAAAGGTATTTATCATTTCTATTTAATATATGAAATAACTCTTTTAGTTTCAACCTGCTATTTACCTACCATATTAACTAATCAATATTCGGGTATACAACTAGGAAAGCCAGGAATATTCTAGACGAACAAACTTATTACCAAGAGTAGATAGCATTGTATAAAGATTTTTTTTCTTTCATTTAAGAATTTTCATCGTTCAACCAAAAAAAAAAGGTACTAAATCAAACTGGAAATGAATAGCAAACTCTGGATCAAAATCTGGGGGGGGGGGAATTGTCTTAAAGAAATCTTTCCTTTTTTTACATAGTATTAAGATCATAACTGTCTTCCTTTTTCAAAGTTTTCTCTACAATCTGGTGCGAGAATTTGGAGAAATAGTACAGCTCAGGTGTAATCACCGTCACCCGAATATGATTCATAATTGCGAGGATCATACCAAAATAGTCTTCGTTTAGCTTCAAATCGAGACTTAAATTGTGTAAACTTAGTCAAATTAAATTTACAGACAGTACTTATTAATGTTTGATAATAATTATTCATATTATTAAGGAATTATTTATGAGAATAAATAGCATTTATTTTGTAAGCTCATATTCCTTTCCGCGTTTGAAACTCTCCCAGGATTGCTCCGATAACCCATTTAAATCCTAATGACCTTCAAGGACAATACCACATTCAAAGTATATTTTGAACTGGGCGAGAAAAAAAAATTAAATATTAAAAGGGCGTTTCCTTGAAGGGAATCCTGTCACATCAAATCCCTCATTATCTTGCGAAGCGGTCATCTTTAGGTATAATGAATTTAAAATATCATTAATGCTTCTGTCTTTCAATACCTGTTGCTATATTCAGCCAACCCGTTGAGAGAGATTAACATTAAAAAATATCCATTGATATTCCAAGGGAGGAACAGGTTTTCTAACGAGAGATACAATTTGATCTGCACTTCTCACCCTACTGTACGGCAGGTCAGCTGTCTACTAATTCTCGGTTCCTTTTTTTGTTCTATTATGTCATTATGGGCTAAAGACAACTAAATTGAACGCTAGATCGTGAGATTGGCATTGAAAAAAACCGCCATTTCCTTGTTGGTTGGTTGCTTTTAATGACATGTTTTGACAGCACGTAACAAAAGATAAACAAATACATATTTTGTGCTGCCGAGGAATTAGTAGAGTTAAAAAGATCCAGGAAATCATTTATATTTTAAGTAAGTTGAAGGGTTAAGTTTTAGATCCACTGTGAGCTTCAATATATAAAGAAGGATGTTTATATCTTCATTAAGGGGATGCTTGATATGGAAAATTAATCTACTGACGTTACAATAATTTGAAGGATCAGTGTCATAAGTTTTGTAAAATTTGTTGAAAGTCATGTTTAAAACTTCAGTATTTTGTGTACTTAAAGTATCCGACTAGGTGCGGAGTAGATTTTTCTGATAAACAAATATTTTAATGTTTTTGATTTTCTTATTAATACAAGAATAAAATGAGGAATAAAGATGAAATTATCTAAATATATATGTAGCTTTTGAAAAAAAAAACATATTTTGAAGTAAATTTTACCAAAACTAGGATTGTTCTATAGAAACAAAAAAGTGTTACAGTTTTTCATTTTTCTTTGTAACATTACATGTGTAACATATCTTTGAGTGTAACTGATAATTATCTAAGAATTACATTCAAAAGTAAAATTTTTACGTGTAATATATGAAATTATCTATGAAATTTTAGAATTTTTCAATAATATTTACATTAATTATAAATCTACTTCTAGAACATTCAACATTAAATGCGTTGTTCATTACATTTTACATAACATAAAGAGCATTAATTTTAAATTTCTTTAAGATATCTTGATTATTTTTTAGATATGACGATACTTGTACAGTATAATTATAAAAAAACTTGTTCTTCAGAAAATGCATATAAAATTTTTAAATGCTTATAAATGAACATCACTTACAAATCGATAGTTTGGCATAACTAGGCTTCTAATTGACCTAGAGACAAAATAAAGATATCACTGGAGACAGAAATGTGCCTATTTTTTTGAAACTGCAAAAAATAAAAATGCAAATTTTCATCCAAATTCAGGTTTTTAACCTAGTTTGGAAGTTGAGATTATCAGAGACTTTTTGAATCTCTATTAAATGAAATAATATAAAAGCTATATTAAAGTATAACTTTGAATGAATACTTTATATGAATACATAAATTAATTTTCTGGATTATGTAATATTTAAATTAATACATTTATGAAAATAAAAAATGATGATTTTATATTTTAATTCTTCGACCATAATGGTAGATTAGGTTCTCCTTTCAGTTGTATTTATGAAATTCGTCATTAAAAAATTATTCCCAGCTTTTATAAACACTTTTTTATCCTTATATTTCTCATTTCTGTATAATATATTAAAATAAAGATTTTAAATCTTTACGAGTAACGAGAATTTTTTAAAAAAAATATTTTTAATCAAAAATTGAGTCTACAAAATAATTCTCTTCATATCTGTTAATTGGAAATGCCCACTTCCAGTTTAAATTATACATAAATATTGTGAATTTTATATTAGAAGGGACTGAAAAGAGAAAGTGTAAAAATGAATTTTTCCCATAGACTCATAACAGAATACTTCTTTGAGTTTATTGTTGAATAAAATATGTTCTATACTTTTGAATGAAATACTTTATCAAAAATTGAGTAAATGAATTTGAATGGTTTTATAGAATGGCAAAGTAAAATTCATAATTATACAAAAAAATCATTATATAAAAATTAGCTTTAGCTTTAATGCTTATTCATAAAATGGTTAATTTGAATGTGATTCCAACTGGAATTCTTTAAGAAATACATGCCTTTGATTTTAAATTGAAAAGAAACGAAAATGTAGTTTGATATTTTTATAAAATAAATATATTGCAGATGGTGAGAGTTGATAAACGTTTTCATATGCATGTTGTTTCAATTAACAGTGAAACATAAATCACCCAATGTAATCGAAATAATTTTCTAAAATGGAATTGTATTCTAAACCGGTTTATAAAATCTTAATTATTGTATTTTGAGATATTTTGAATATCCTCATGCAAGTCAATAATTACTAATTAACCGTGTTAGATGAATTCAGAAATTTAAATGCATTGTATTAGCTTTTCATATCCAGTTGCTATAGATTTTTTTCCAATTGTTTAAAGATCTCAAAGCCTTGTTTAAACCCCTCTTATCGGCTAACTGTGAATTATAAGATTTTTACGAGACATTTCTTATAAATTAGAATTTAAAAGAGAAGCAAATATAGAACATTCTCAGTTTCATATCTGTATTCTCTTTTGATCTGGAGATAAAAAGAAAGAAAGAAAAAGTCTAAAATTATCGGAAGTTCCCTTTTATCTGTCTTTCCTTTATATAATTCAATGTAAAGGCTTTCAAAACCGTGAAATAGCCGTAGACAAGATTTCGGAAAGTGAATTTGAATTCGTTAGGCGGCGAACCGAAACGTAAAAAAATCCGATGCGATTGTTTCATTTACGGACGCGCGCCTTTTCTTGAAAGAACAAGAAGACAATACCTGACTTTCCTTAGCGTAGACACACCTATATAGTTTTACAGGGAAATGAATGATCGCTATTGCTAAACAGGTGGTAGGCATTAATTTGACAACACAGCAAGACTGTTTGATGACAATCATTCTTGTAAATAATACTTTGTTTCGTAATGGTGTGAAGACACAGCAAATGAAATTTAGCATTAAGACAGAGAATTCTTACGAAATCAGGTTCTTCATTTGTTTTTTCGCCAACAACTAAGAATTAAATTTAATTGGTAAATGACCAAGCAATGCTTTGTTTTGAATATTTCAAAATTCTAAATGTTGGTCACACACCAAGTTTATTATTTTATTGAGATTTCATAAAACTTCCTCAACAATGACTATAAATATTATTTGTTTTTCTTGACTTTATCAATTTTTTTTATTTCTTACTTTTTAATGTTTTTGTGTCTATTTGGATAAAAATTCTAAAGATTGCAAGAATTAGTGGATATCGTAAGTGATATGATTAGGAACACTTATGATTCATAAAAACATAATCAATTTTCTTAAAAATTAATTACTTAAATTATACAGAATGTCTCCTCTAATCGTGTTCAAAGACTAATTTTTAAACTGTTAGTAACTGGGATAGACTACCATTTGAAATAATGCTTTAAATGGCGTAAAATTTTATACTTTGTATGTTTGAGTCAATACATGCAGAGCTAAAACACTACGAAGTTTAAATTTTTAAACAATCCTCTTTTTCTATCAGTCATATTTCATAAAATATTATTGACACATTAAAATTTTAAAGATATCAGAAATTTAAAAATCTACTGTTCTGTGATCAGAACTTGGTGAGTTGAGAGGTTTTGAATATCATTATTTTAAGTGATTTTATACTATTTAAATGGCCTTTTGAAAAAGATACACTAGTTAATAAATTGTAGTTACTCGAGGCAGCCGTTGATTGGCCTAAAATGATGAACGTTTGAGCTTTATTTTGCGATAACTTAATTAAATACTATTGCTCAAAAGGAAAGTTTCACACTCTTTCAAAATTAAAAAAATTTATTTTTAATGTTATTAATTTAATAGTCGTGAAAAATTTTCCTAAGTTTTAGCAGTTTTTAAAAAAGATATTTCTTTGTTTAATTTTTAGCATTAAATTGCATTGTTGCTCAAAATTTCATACAATACTTTATAGTGTGATTTTCCTGCTAGCTGCGAAAGAAACATTCTGTTTACTCTCTGTGTAATTTACAAGACGAATAAAAAAGTGAAATTATAATACCACAAAATTTAGAAGAAAGATGAACTGAGCATTTGCATTTTTAATTGCAATTTGATGTTTCAGAACTGGTTTAAAATTAGAAAAGTTCATGTACATAATAATAGAAAATATGTCAGATAATTAAAATGACACGGTTTTTAATACCTGGCAGTTTGGTGAAACATTGGGCATGAAGTTACATCTGAAAGATTTAATTGAAATAAAATTTACTAATATTTTTGGCGAGCCAGTTTGTCGCCAGAGATGACCGATTTCAAATATAATAATAAATCAGAACTCTAGTTCGGACACGTGGTCATATTCATATCAGACACGGAATATCTGACTTCCGGTTCATTCGTTACGAAATTAAAAATGGGTTATTTAAACAGCATTAAAATTCTATCCTTCATCTTCATTTTTTATATTAGAATTTTTTTATTGCATTTCTCTGGAATTCTGAAAATTTGAAGGCAAATACCTGGGAGATGTTATTAATCAGTTTTTTTTTAAATTCTGCATGATTTTAGAATTTTTAATTTAGCCAAATAATTGATTTCTTCGTTCTAGTTCTCTATTCACGCTCTTTTGGCAAAACTGTTCGTTTAAAAAAATTTCTAAATGAAAGTGATACCAAAAAAAAAAGCGATAGAATGAAGAGAAACTTGATTAACTCTAGTCGAATGCCATCAAGCGTTTATAAACATTTAATTCTAACAGTATTAGATTAGGAATGCAAAGATGAATAAAAGAAATATGTGTCACAAAGGAAAATTCAAAAATTTAGAAGAATTCACTTTGATCAAGTAAGCATCAAAATAAAAAAAAAAGCTTTTACTTTTATGAATTCAAGCTGAATATATATTAGAATATAATTATTATAGTAAATCCAAAAAAAATGCGAAAGAAAGAATATTAATAATTAACTTCTAATTTGTTTTTATTTTCTTTCAAAAACATAAAGAGAAATCAATTTTCTTTTTTTTTAGTTTTTATTGACATCGCATTGAAAAAATAAAAGTTATAATGCGTTTGAATAAAGTTTACGCAGTTAATTAATACCCATTATAAAATGAATAAAATAGTTTTATGTTATTGTGAAGTAATGTTTTTATCTAAACGTAATCCGTTAATTAGATCAGATATTTTTGAATATTTGATTTTAATAACTGCATTTTGTAATCAAAAACGAACATTGTTATGATCAATTTCTTTTCTTTTCTCTTTTTCTCGTGTTTCCGTCAAATGAATAATAATATTAGCTGTGAAATCATTTAGTATTATACTGAGAGCATATATTTACCGCGTATGAAAGAAGATTCAATGACGTGGATATATAGTTACAAAGTAAAAAAAGAACTTGAGCTTTTTCATTTTTAATCTTTCTTTCTTTCTAGAATTTTTCACATCTCTTTCTATGAGATAAAATTTTCTTGGATCCAAAATATTAGTAGGGAAATGAAATAAGCCAATGGAACAATGTGATAAATTCAAAGAATTTTAGTTAGGTAATTATTTAAAAATTATTTAATGAAATATTCCATAAAAAGATGGCTCCCAATGTTTTCCGAAACCAAAATTCTAGCACATTACTCTTTTGGTTCCAAAACTTGCAGTTTTTATAAGCCCTTTAAAAGGGAAGTAATATTTTCATGAAAGAGAGTGTACCATGGGAATGAGTCACATAGTGACGACGGTAAAACTTGCCTATTTGCAACTTCTTAACAAATGAATGCTTGATTTAGTAATTTTAATTATTTCCCCGAAAATCAAATAAAACGAAGAATACTGAATAGTCAATCCTCTTTTAGTAAAAGCCTTACCATTGATGTGATGGTGGAGTTTGGAGAGACGAGTATGAGTTTAAATACCATTTTCGTCAATTTGATCGCAGTTTAAAATTGAGAGGTTTCTCACAAAATAGCTTTCGTGATATTTCAAAAATACATCAGTTAAACTTAAACTAAATAAAATTCCCAGCGAATTAATAAGTTTCAAAGTTATGGTCAATCTTGAACATTGAAAGTGATAAGTGGAATTTGACACCAAAGGCTTTTATTTAAATGAAACATATGCAGATAAGTTGCCTTTAAATAAGTGTGTATTTTGCAAACAATGAAATATTCATTTTCTTTTATCCATAATTTGTGGAGTTCTAAATATATAACTTAAATTATGCTATGAATGCTACAGCAACAAAATATAAAAAGAAATCTCATATAAGCAATTTTTGAACAAACCAAATCTGTTATTGTTTCCTTCTTTGATGTAATGATAGAGATAGATGATATAGATAGATGATAGAGATAAAAATATGAAAAACAATTCTTTTAATTAGCAGGATGCATTTCTTAAAGAAGAAAAAAAGTATAATATAAGTACAAATGAAGTATTTTGTTTTTAAATAGCACTTACTGATTTCTGCATGTTGTTTAATTTAACAATGGCTTATATGTAAATATTAGCATAATTCTTAACATCAGCTTCTTAATATATCTATACTTATAATAAAGTTCAATGTGTGTGTGAATTGGCGCTCTACAGGCCAGACCATTCAATCTACAGCTACCAAATTTGGCACGTGTATACCTTGGAGACCGGGATGGTGCACCTGGGGATAATTTTTTCCAATTTTTAGTTAGAATTTTATTTATTTAAAAATTAAGCGAAATTTTGGCGTCTTTCTGCTATTACTTCCGAAAATATAACCGCACAAAAAAGATTTTTACATGAAGTTAAAGATCAAAAATTTATCTTTTAAATGATACCAATGTTTACCAATGATACCAACCTTAAAATTAAATTTCTATTATTAATGGATTTTTAAATAAATATTTTAACTATATTTTTCAACAATTTTTTTGGTACAAAATAAAAATAAAATTTAAGCTGCACGAGCACATTTCGCATTCATGGGAAAAAATTAGCTTTTTTCAAAGTGTTGCCATCACATTGATTAAAGCTCCAATTAAAAATAAATTAAATCTTTTTGGAAATGAAATATGCAGAAATATAATTTTCGGCACGTGTCTGTAGGAAATGAAACAAATATGAAATATTATTTTTTATTAAATTATATATAATTTTTAATAAATTATTTTTTTATTAAATTATATATAATTAAATATTATTTTTATATTATTTAAAAAATAAATTCAAGAAAAATTATTTTATGATCTTTTACACTCCCTATATTATTAATCCAATAAATCAGTGTTATTTTAAGGCAAGTTTCGTTTAATATGAACAGGATATTCATTCAAATCAGGGCCACACAGCTAATTTGTAAACCTTTAGTAAGACACAGATCTGCTAAAATGGTCTAAATGGAAAATGATTACATTTTATGTTTCAATAAATGCTCTAATAAATAACGAATTTTTGATTTTACATAAAGCTTCTGCTGTGGAAATCACGATTAACAAAATGTTCTTCAAACACTAATATTTTAAATAAAAAGAGTTAATTTCCAATCAACTAAATCAATCACTGAAACTGACTGATTTATGAAAATTTGAGTATCACTATTCAATAAAAAAAGGATAATTTTAGATTTTCCATCTATCGTTTCAAAGAAAATACGCCAATCAGCGCTCAGCTTTTCAAGATTAATTGGCCTAAGATTATGAAAATGTTGAGTTTTTCTAAATTTTCACCATTCAAAACTTCATAAATAAGTCTTAGTTGATCGTGGAAAATAGAAACATTCATTCATTTATTTAAAATTTGGTGTGTCCAGAATATTTCTCAGAATATGACACATTACTGCATTAAATTTAGACTTCATAATTTTTGAAATATATTTATAGGCCGAAACAAAATATTATTATTGATTTCATTTCAATCCTTTTGAAAGCAAAACTAAAAACTGAATTTTATGCTGAATCTGAGAAATGTTTGTTGAATTATTGTTTGAGATATTACATAAATTATGAAAAATATTTTGTAGTTCATATAAGACTTAAATACCGAGCGATTCTGTTTGCAATACTCATATTCAATAATAATAATAATAAATAAATAACAATAAAGATGATAAATAAAATAAAACGCTTGGTTTTATTAAAAAATATTTTTATATTAATTGCAATTTCATCATTTCCACTTTAAATTAAAGTTGAAGTTTTACCGGAAATGACAACAAATTAGCAAAATATATATAGTAAATTGAACGAAACGATCTGAACAACAGTATAAGTATGGTATGACTATCAAAATTTAAAGATTAAAAATGCTTTGTTTGAGAATCTATTAACAGACCAGTTGCTTAAAATATTTAATTGAAAATTGTAGCGAGCGGTAATACTGGCGAACCGGCTGGTCGCCAAAGGCGGCTAGTATATATATGTAAAGAATGTTATATATGTAATGAAGATCATATTAGAATAAAAACTACCACTTACTGCAGATTTATGCAAATAAAAGTATGAAAATGAAAATCAAACTTCAATATATCTTGCTTGGCAATTGTTGTATCGCCATGTTAAAGAATTTACAGTTCATAAGGTTAATATGAAAACAGAACGATCCTTCTAGTAAGTCGTGCTAAGTTTTATGTGTAAATTCATAAATGCATTTTATTCAAGCATGATAAATGAACTTCATGAGAATATTTCTATTTCTTTGTTCTTCAAGATATCATTAAAAGAACACACCTACTTTTTTTTTTACCTCGGGCGACAGTGATGTGCGATACGCCTATAAAGATAATTGTATTGAAATCAAGTTTAAAAGTAGATCAAAATGCTCTAATTTTATCGAAGATTTTTTAAGCGAAATAGACTTACTTCCTCTTGTTAGTCTTCATTTGCTTCAAGCTATTTACTTTGTCTATATAAAACAAGCAAGATATTACCAAATTTTTTATTATTTAAATTTTAGCAATCTAGTATAGCAGTTATTAGTCTGCCAGCATATGTGAAATCAATAGCAATTTATTATTAATGATACATGTAAAAATTTTTTCCTTCGTCTTTATATTTTAAAAAAATATATTATATTCATATTTTTCCTTTCTTAATATGTAATTTCCTGTCGTCTATATCTTTCATATTTTGAAAACTCGATTACAACCATGTACTTAATAACATTTTTATAATAAATAACTTTATTTTTTTAAAATAATTTTGAAAAGAAGAATAAAAAAAGACTGTACAATTATAAAATTTTATTTATATTTTATGTTACGTCATTCATATTTAAAAACTATCTGCCGATGGCGATTAGTTGTCCCTACGGGATTTTTTTGGTTCTGTTTAATTTCAGTTCAATCTTTTATGCATTGGCAGTTCATCATTCTCCCTGTAAAGAATTTTTAAGCGACGAATTGTAACATACACAAAAACTATGTACGAAGTTACTGTTAAACAGCCATGCACCTATTCTGTTTATTAAATACTTGAAGCATTCTAACAACTTCAACTTCTATTACAAATAGTGCCATTAAAAGCGTTGCTATTGGATTAATATATCTTCCAATTGCATGTGTCTTTTGCGGTAATGTTATTTCACTTTCTTATTTTCTCATGTTATTTGTGTAAATTATAAGCAAAAGATTAAAATAGCGGAAAAGAATCACTTGATTAGAATTAAATGGAGCAATACTAACGATTTATTCTAATTGACTTTTTTTAAAAAAAGACATAAATTCGCATTTACTGTCAATAAAATCTTGAAGTGTTTTCACATTAATCAATTTTTTTCAATAATTAGCTCATAATTGTTTATTTCACTTTTATGGTAAAGCAATAAAAAATTAAATTTAGATTATCATATAAACAAAATTCAACAAATAATGATGGGGGAAGGAATAAAATAAGAAAAAATTACTTCATAAAAGTAATCGACAGGTACTATTTTTGAGATATCTAAATCGTTCATAATTATTTTAAATCTAACTCAAATCAATAGTTTAATTTATTTTATAGAAATTGTGATATTTTTAACAAATAATAAAAGTATCAATGATAATGGGTTTTGATAGATTTTATAGGTAATCCAATATTCCTGTGAATTAATTCTACGATAATCAGAAAAAAACATTATAAGTAAATCTTAGTGAATTTGATGTATATATATATATATATATATATATATATATATAAATGACTTTTCAGAAATTTATTTTTATATTGACCATCTATGGCGACCAGTTGATTCGCTGGGATTAATAGTGACTAAAATTTTCAGTTAAATATTTTATATAACTTAATATTCCTCTTCTACAGTTCTACCGTTTCTTATAACTTCTACAGTTAAATGCTTTTTAGCTTCAAATCTTGATAGATATATAATTCACATAATTTCAGTATTCTTACACCGTTCTATTCATTTCATTATGCCTTTCTCTTGTTTTCTGCCTGCTATCTTAAAATTTGTAAAACAAAACTGATGCACTCTTGTATTTCTAGCCTTTTAATTATGTAACATAATTTCTAACTTAAAGCATTATAAAATTTGGCATTTTTTTCACATTAGCAGCATTTTTGAATTATAAATTTAAATCTTTTACAGATTCTTCTCGGAATTAAGTAAATATATTGTTTGCTTTCCGGAAATCTACTTTGATATTCATCAGAAATTTAAGATCACTAGTTTAGAAATTCGTTTTAATTATTTCTTGTATTAATATCGATGGTAATTTCTCCATTCTATTATTCAACAATTTTGTTCATTACGGATAAGACCTTCTTTAACAAACTATTCTGTTCTAGTGATTCACATCAGTAGCAAAAGATTTTATTAACAATATTTCAGCTTTTAATATGAACTCATTTCAAATCTTTAAATTTATTTAAAACTTTTACGAAATCTTTTTTAATTTTACTCGGTTTTTGCTATGGGGCTCCTTTCGTTGATATATAAAAGGCTTGTAATACAAAATCGCATTGTATGAATGCCTTAAGTGAAATGAAGATTCAAAGCTTTAAAAAAAGATTCCTATATAAATTAATTATATATTTCCAAGCATAGAAAATGTGTTCATGCTCGGTCTTTCTGTCTTTTTTACATTGCGAACTTTTATTATATGGTATTCTGATGAGTTATTAAAAAAAACTTCTATTCTTAATCCATTTCAAGTTGCGATTCAATGTTTTCTCTTCCGGGATTATTTCTTAAGACCTATATGAATTAAATAGACGTGATGATTATGAACAGATCACTTCCAAGATCCCTTCCCTTTTAAAAGAATTTCGACACGAGGAAGTCGGAGTTCAAGTTCAGTGTTGAAACATACTTGAAAAATCTTTGAAGGTAACATTCGGCAGACTTGATCGCTTGACCCGAGCTTCGCAGTATTCAAAAAGAAACATTCTTCAATAGAATTTGTGACTCAGCTGTTTACTTGTCGACTTTTAGGGCCAATTAAATTTACTAGGTTACGAAAAATAATGCTTTTTTTTTGGAGTATTTCATGTATTCTATAAGTAAGTTATTAACTCGAAAAATAGAAACCAGATTAAATTAATTAAGAAATAATTCTTGAATAAATTTATTTGAAATTGGATAGTTTCACTTTAATAGCAATTTCGTATTACTTTGTGCATCTGAAATTCAAATCTTTTGATCATTTGAAAGCTTTATTGGAAATAATTAGAATTTTCATGAAAATATTCGATGTAAAATACGTTTTCTGCTATAACAATATTAACGACTAGATGTAAACGCGGTAATTTTTCAATATAAAATTAAATCATACTATTCTACAACTGAAATGGAAATGAAGAAATCAATTAAGATTTATTCAGATTTAATTAATAATCAAAAGCTATGATATCTTTGAGATGTTAGGATAATTAACTGTTTATGAGTGTTATCTATTTTATTCCTTAATTCGCAAACACTGTTGAACATATTTTTATAAACAGTTTTCCGACCATCTTTCATGTCTTCTATTGCTTATTTCTTGAAGAGTATATAATTTAATAGTAATGAAGAGTATTTAATTTTTTTCTTGTTCCAATATCAAGTGCATAAGTAATATATCAATGTGCTGTCGGATGAGCTTGGTACAGCTATATATTGAAAAATTTATAATACCTCCAATTATAATAACCTAAAATTGTGACAAGGCAGTATGCTAAATGACAAACACCGTGCTCGATTATTCACTTAGTTTGTCATAGGAGGACAATGTTTCAAATCTCAACATATCGCACGCATTTGACATCGTCATTTTAATTGCTGATATTAACACATCATTATCACTTGGCATACTGTTTTATCAAGATTGTAGCTCATTATTGGTAGAAGAAAATCCTGTATTTCGTTTCTTAGCGCCGTACTGAGCTAGTTCCGGAACTTTTTGATTAACCAACGAACAACTCATTTGGCTTAAATTTTATTCACTGATTAAAATTATTTGTCCGATAGTTAGTAAATATTTATTTGATTTAAATATATTCACAATACTCCAGGGAGTTTTAATTTCAGAATCATTTTGTGCGATGCGACTGTCAGGGAATTTTAAATTGTTTAATTAATTCTGTCAACAAATACATAGGCACTGATTAGGAAGTGACTTAGTTTTATTTACTTTGTTCTATGAACATAATATTATTATTTAAATATTTTTGTTTTTGAGGTATTCAGAAAACTTTTGTTGATTTAAAAAAAACAAGAAAAAACTAAATTTCTAAATCTCAATATACCAATTCATTGCTTTCGATTTTCAGATTTTTTTTTTCTCGCTATTGCTTCAAGACGTTTATAGAACAAAAACGAAGCGAACATTTACAGAAAAATAGTTGTCGGTAATAGTATTATTAAATATAAAGAAAATCAATACTTAAAGCTTCATTTATTTCTTCAAAGATTTCATTGCATCAGAATGCAGGGAATGTTATACTTTTGAACTAAATGCTTTAACAAGCTATCATTTGTAGCAATGTCAGTCAGTCAATTATATTTTAGGAACAATTATTAATCAGAAACATTATAATTCAATTCAGATAGAAATCTAAAAGAAATCCCTTAAAAATATTTATTCTACTCTTAAATCAATCGTCAAAGAATACAAAAATTTTTTTTGTTTAATTGGAATGAGTAAAGACTATAAATATATTCTTGATTCGTGGCGTATTCATCCAATATTAATTTATTCTTAATATTCTTATATTCTTAATAGCAAAAATACATTTCATTAATTCCCTTTTCTATTCTAATAAGTTTCCTTTTCTTTTTCTTTCCATTTATAATTCTAACAAAATGGAGGAATAAAGTGCATCGAATTATAGAATTCTCAAAATTTTCATTATTAACCCATATTACTGAAAACAAAGATCCCGTGGAATACTTAAATAGCCTAAATATTATAATAATTCATTTGGATCCAACGAATGTAATTATGCCATTTCATCTATTATTTAAGAAAAAAATCTACTTCCAGAACTGAATTTATCATCTAAACAATGTGTCGTCAAGATAAAGAGAATTCATGCACCTAAGAATTAAACATATATATATATACTCTCGCTAAAACTCCAAATGAACATTCCCTTTCAACAAGTTTGTTTTCAAATAGCATCCTGTTTTGTGATGTTTTGCTTCTGATTTGAATGGCATTTACGTGGGTAGTCAGCACGTTTTTCCGCTTTCTTGACTGATATTAGAGTATTATTTCTTTAATGCTAACGTATGTGCACTTCTACTTTGTCTGGATGAAAATGTGGAATATTAAGAAGAGTAGCCTAAAGTGATGTTATTTGGCCACTTAAGTTTAGCCAGAGGGCCAAGTTTGTTGGTGAACTGGGAAATGACTTGATGAGAGAGTAGAATGTTTGATAATATCTTAAACGTAAAATTTCAGTTATTACTTAGTTAGAATTGAACTTGAGATCTCTATCCAAGAGCGGAATCTCAATAAGCAACCCAAAAGGCCTCACAATTCTTGTTTTACCACAGACCCGGATTTGACCTCAATATTCTAGCGTAAAACCTAGGACCAACGAATTAGTATGAATATGTAGATGCAACAGGAGAAACCCGATAGAGCTAGAAAAATATATACTTTTTTAATCATTTTTTATCAACCAGATTTTTAGATATCTAATTATTTTTAAGTGTTTAATCATTTTTAAGTATATAATTAATAAGTATCTAATCAATATTCTAATGCACTCTGTATATATTTCTCTCTATATATATTTATTGAAAATGCTACTCTACATTACCCTATTTTTTTAATTTTACTCTACCCTACATATATTGAAAATGCTATAAAATTAATAACAAGGTCTTCTTGATTAGTTATTAACATCCATTCCAATTGATAGGTCGTAGAATTAAAATGGTCGTAAGATAAATTGATGTTTCTCGACATCATTTTATTTCAAACGTATTATAAACGGATATTGTTTCAAATTTAATGGATTTTATTTCAAACGGGTATTGTGCATAAAACGCAAAAATTCAGTCTATGTAAATATGCTCATCATACATAATGTTTAAAATACATAATAGATATCTATTTCATTGTAAGTAGTGTAAACAAAAACAACAAAAATAAAGCAATCTAAAATTATATTTTATTTTAAATTTTGATTTTTTTTTTTGTAAGTTGAAAGGCAGATGTATTAGAAAATATTTTTTTTTTCAAAAGAAAATTAAATCAATGAACGAGAATAAATAAAATAACTGTACAGATATTTTTGGAAATAAATGATCGAGTACTATTAAATAACTTTATTTCACTTTACAATATCTGGTTCATATCTTTTTAATGAACAGCGGTTATTATTATTATTATTATTGAAAAATTGTTTTGATCAATCTTTTTTCGATATGATTTTGTAAAATAATAAAACATAAAGGATTTATTTCGAGATCCGCACCGAAATTTTTCTGATAGCAATTTTAACATATGTAAGAATACTTTTATTAAATACATGTATTCAAAATAGAAAATAAGAGGTTAAAAGAAAATGAATTTCTGTAACAAATTTCTTCTAAAATTGTTATTATTATCATTATTACTATCTTATAAAAAGAGCCGCTCTTTTTTAATTTCTATTTAGAAGATGATAAAGGATTACATCACTTTTACCATTTATATTTCAGAAAGCAAGAATTTTCGTAGTTCTTATTTTGCTTATTATCAAAGAAATCTCTCCCACCGATAGGCACCTTTTAAGAAGATAAGAAGTTTCCGGGATGATGATTGATTCTCGTCAGAAATAGTGGGAATTAGTTATCTTCTTCCAATGAATAGACGTATTTCCTTAGGGAAGGTTTGTACACGACCGGTGTTGGCCCTCAGGACTCAACCTTAGTTTCCGACGATGCTGTCATGGCGGTTCAGTCATTCAAATTTAATCGAAGGCCTTTAATTAGGCGGGGTGGAGTAGCCTTGTGTGGTTATCAAAGAAACCTGGTTAGGAAATTAGTATTCAAAACAATGTTAAAAAAAGTTAGCATTTTTCATCTTTTGCCATTTTATATTTGTATTTGAATTTAATTTTGAGAGATATTAGTGCAATTATACAATCACTTTTTATATTTAAAAAAATCGCATATTTTCCGGAATTTTTTATTTAATTAGATGATTGTGAGAATTTTTTATCACTATCCATTGAAACGTTGATTAAATTTACCTTCTTTGAATATTTGCATTATACCATTTTATTGATGGATCTCTTGATTATGAATCAAGATCATTTGATGAATAAGACACATGATCCAGTAATCTTCAGAGGATATTTGAACCCATATATTTATAGATCGTATATAGAGAAAATCGGATATCGGTCCTATGACCCATAAACCCTAAAATCCAGCTCTAGTTAAAGCATCTCAAGATTTCAAAGGGGGAAGGGAGGAGAAGAAGAAAAGCTGGAGATTCTGAAATAATTTAGTTAAAAAAAATCAGGAAATTGATCAAAGCTCCAAAAACGTGAATTATTCGAAGTACTAAAAACTTTGAGAAGAATGCATTTTTATGTTTTCCAATAAATACATATTTCCTACTTATTCTTTTCACTTTGCTGGTAGTAATAAGCCTGTATTACAATACGAAAGAAATTCCTTTCAAATGGCCGCAAACAATGGATATACTATATAATAAGAAAAAAAAATTTGATATCGGATACTTTAAATTCTATCCTGCCGTTTTGAGAGAATTATTTCCAAGAAAATTGAATTTTCGTATATTCAACGTTGGGGAAAATTTAACCTACGAAAATTACGATTTCAAGTTGGAATAACACTATAAACCACTATACTATTTTTTTTTTTGTAAATTGTTTAGTAACAGGATCATGCATTATATATCATATATGTATATGTAAAGACAGCATTTTAGAAATTATAACCGAGATTGATCAACATTCAAATCAATATGATAATGGCCGATAGATAAATAAAAATAAAAGTGTTCAATGACATACACGCTATAATTTTTTTATGCACATCACAAAAAATTATGTATAATTTTTCTTTCTATATATATAAGTTACTATTCCAAATAGCGGATTTAAAAAGGGAATTTCTTGGTGCTTTTCAATACATCATAATCTCTTGAATCTATGAAATTTAATTATTATATGATCAGTGAAATTGATTTTTAAGACATAACTCCCTTCAGGTGTCTTAGGTCACAAATTATGTCTTAGGTCACAAAAGAATTTTTCAGTGTATTAATAATATCCAAGAGTTACGTCTTCCAAAAGGATTCTTTAATGACCTAAGACATGATTTATGTAAATGAAATTCACATTTGCTTATTGAAATGCTTATATTTAAGATTTAGTAACAAAATATCTGAAGTTGTATTATAAGTAATTTATTTTAAACCACAGACTGGACGCATCACGCCCTTGCGCAATAGATGGTTTATTTTGGTATTGAATTGCTCACTAATAGGTGACCCCATTGCTAATTTTCATTGCCAGTGACTCAGAATTACACTTTTCTCTATCCACCAGGGCCTCTCCTTCATGGCTTTGATCCTGCTCACCTGTCGTCTGCACGAAATCGACCGGGAAGTAGGCTACCTGCAGGCCGTGCTCACGGACTGGTTTCCCCCCACGCCACCCCAGCAGCAGAACGACGTCACCACGGTCGCTCCCACTGTCAACCGTCACCTCAATCTTTTGCAGGAGGAACTCACGCAGTTCTACTTGCGTAAGATTCTCGCTAATTTGTGGTTTCGGTTCACTATTATGTGTCTCTGGCATGCCGGTAAAGTGAAGGAAAAAGTAAATAATGCACGCAAAGAGACTTTTTCGAATTCTCGAAATAAAATTATTAACATTTTAAAAGTTGTACCGAAAACCAAAACACAATTGAATTTCTGTAATTAGTATTTTAATATATTTATCTCTGAATTAAAAAGATACCGATTTAGATTAATAAATGGCAATTTATATTTATTTAATACAAGATAAAATGGGATAAATAAAATCTGATACACATACATTGCATGTGCACAGTTTTATGTTAATATGAATGAATGATAAAGGAAATTTAACTTTGGATTTTCAATTTTTATTTTTAATTATTTCAACTGCATACGTATTAGAAAGAATACTTTTTAATGTATACAATTTTTTTTAAAAAAAATTGTACTAATTTGTTGTTGGCATTGAAGAGAAATTGTATTTATTTAATGAAATGTGAATTTAGTCTATACTTTTATTGCCAAAAAAGATAAATTTATTTATATTTTTAATTTTTTTCTCCTTAAACCTATTAAATGTTAATTAGCGACAAAAAGCAATAAGTTTTCATAATTTTTATTTAACCATTTAGCAAGAATCATGATATTTCCACGAATAAATTTTGTTTTCATTATAAAATTATATTTTTATTTCAAATTATTCTGCAAAAAATTGACAATATGAAGCACAATCAAAAAGTTTTATTGATAATGCCTCAAACTTTAACTGGGGAAGAGGTATTATTTGAGCTGCTTGTTTTCCTAAAAAATTCAATCGATATTTTTAAAAAATTCTTGCCAATAAATCATAAATATATAGCAGAAATTTATAAATAACATATTTTTATAGTAAAATAATAACATGTTTTATAAATATATATCTACTGATTTATCAAATAATTTTTTTCGAATTTTAATTTTTAATGGAAAATGTCAATTTTTCTATTATTTTATAATTAGATTAGATTAATTTTCGTTCAATGATCTTTTTTGATGAAACTCCTAATCAAAATAAATTTCTGAAGATTAACCTATTTTTTATCATTTATTAATGCTGTATTAAAAAGAAAAAAAAGCGGTTTATTTTCATTCTTAATGCCACGTAATTTCTATTCTTTTCCAACTAATAACGATATTAAAACCACTGAAACACAATTAATTTAATTTTTAATTAAACTGATTAGTTTAATTTTAAAATATATCGACTTCAGCAAAACTTTTCTATAATATCAATTAATCCTTGTTATCTCAGGATCTGGAATATTCTAATTATTTCAATATATTTTATCTTTTAATATGTAAAAATTAATTCTTGAATTAACCAGTAATTTACAGAAAATTACTTCAGATTAAAGTGCTCATAGGCAATACAATAAATATAAAATTTCTGACTGGCATAACAAGTTCACACTTCTAAAGTTAGAACAAGAAACCTATTACTGTCTATATTTGCTGCAGTAACAATAGTTAGAAACTAAAATGCTGATTATCTATAGAAGATATTAATCTTTCTAATGTTCTAAGTAAGACAATGATGAGCTTATTAACAAGAAGCCTTCATTACGTGAGTGCTTTTTATTTTATCCAATTTTGAATGACAGCCATTAGACGATTTTCTGAAAGAGCTAGAACAAAGCAAGAAGCATTACACTTGGAAACTGTTCCGATTGCTATCACTGTACATCAAGGAAAAATAAAACAAAAATTATTGTTATGGTTCACTCAACATTATTTCTGAACCGTTTACTTTTCTAAAGGACCAGTAAAAAGTTCAAGGAACGGACGTTTAATGTCCAAGAACACGCGGTATTTAAAATGTTCCAATTTTTCCCCGCTTAACTTTTATCATAAAAAAGGACCATTCCTGTATGAAGTTGAGTTGTTTTCGTGTTTGCAGTAATTTAAGTCATTTCCTAGCCCCAGGTTGAAATTGCTCCCATTCATGAAATGCGGAAAATCTGTTCAGTGCGGTTTAGGTTTCAGAATGAAACATGTCAAATAGACATTATTTCTTTTGACGTGTTTACAGTTAACTGTACTCATTACTCATTTTGAATAGATGTTACAATTTATTTTTTTTCTTTTGTAGCTCGAAAGAAGTTATACACGAGTGCTTTCTTAATGAGTTTTTAAAAGTGTTAGAATTTAAATGACAAAAACAATATCGTTATGTAGAATTTAATTGACGAAAACAATATCGTTATCTAATATATAACAATGAATTTTTGTTTGTTCGTATTTTATGCGTTGCCACACTGTTCATCTGATTGTGATAGAACTTTGCCAGCTTATTGCTTACACTTGCACGAAGATTACAGGCATAATACAATTATTATATCTAGTATATAAAAATAAATTTTTGTTTGTTCGTATTTTATTCGCTACCATACTGTTCATTCGATGGTGATAAAACTTTGCCAACTTATTGCTTTAAATCTAGAAAATCCATGTTTTTCACATGACCAGTTGTATGTTGGATGCTCACGAGTCGGACACCACAAAATTATTTGTTTTTGCTAAAGACGGAAAAACAAAAACAAAAATGTCTATCCTGAAGTATACTTGAATAATAAAGCCAAAGAAATTGCATAAATATTATTTATACTTCACCTTTATATATCATTTAATTTCACTGAATGTATTCATTGCCGACAAGAAAATATATATAATTCTTTCTGTCATTCCTAATTAAACAAGATAGCTATTCCAAATTTCAAATGATATTTCTAAAATTATTTCTTCTGCGGCAGCAAGGCACCGAGTACTAGCTAGTAATATATATTTTTTAAAATTTAAAATTCTTGTTTAAAAGATGTTTTAGACATCACGTCTAAATTTTCAGAGAACTAATAATTCTGAAAAATAAAATTATGTACTATATATAAAATTCTGTATAATATTTACTCTTATTTAAAATTGTTATTTTTGGATACAATTAATATTTTGCACTATCAAATTGTTTTAAAAAATGCTCAATTAAATAATATTTTATGCAATTGAATATTATTTTATGGATAATCTTAAGTAAAATATATATTTTTACTGCTACTACAAAATGGTGGAAATAGATGTGTTTAATCTTTAAAAAGAATTCTCAATTAACGAAATTAAAATATTTAATAAAAATTAATTTTTATTCAGATTTAATAAATCAAATTTTGCGTAACAACTGTTGTTAGGTTTATAAAAATGTTTATATTCTGCCTCATAAATTACTTAAAATATTTATAATACTTATTAAAATAACGGATTTTATTAATAGATGGAGCAAAAAAAAATTCTTATTTAAAAAGAATATAATTTATTTTTAACTTCTGTCTGAAAATGAGGGAGAACTTTAATTGGAATTTGAAATGAAGTTATTTGGAAGAAAGGGATTATGTATGCTTCTATGTTATTTTTAATTAATATTTTATAGTTTCTTTTGAAAATATAAATTAAACGGCCATTTTATTTAACAAACTAAAGTAGATATTTTTAGCTTAATTGTTTTAAGGAATTTTAGGATTAAAAATTTAATCTATTACATTTTAATTTTTGTTTGAGTAAATCAAATATCTCTTAATTTGATCAAACAGGTTTTTAAAATGTCTTACTAAAATTAATGATATGTATTATTATAATATATGTATTGTTTAGATTTAAAAAAACGATGGCAAGACCTTTTAAAATTTAAAATTTTTCTTTACTATTTATTTCCGAAAAGTAAGAGAAATAAAGTGTCAATTTCACTCAACTATAGAAGTTGTCTACTGTCGTGAAGATTGACTATAACAATTTAAACAATCTCTTCTTTCACTTTAAAGTGGCTATTCATATATAACTAAATGTTTGTCAGGTAAAACAGCTATAAGTTTATCCATTTTTAACACACCAGTTAAATATGCATGTTTACAATCAATCAAACATTATTGATCTTAAACTTCATACAAAACGTGTCGAAGCAAATCCACCAATATATAACTTGCAATGGCGTAGAAATTGATTGGAGGCAGGGTGTGTGTATGTGTTTGATGCAGGCAAAACATTTGGGTGTTTATCTCTCTTTCATAAGTTAAATGTCCTAGGAAACAAGAAAATAATGCTTAGTCTCGGGGACCGATAACCTTTACAAAACCACTGATAAAGATGGGGGGGGGGGCGCAGGTCCCTGAACACCATATATACTCTCTCCACTCTATTAGTCACTTGTATAACAACGCTGCTCGTCCAGTTACAGAATAGCGGCTAGTGAGACGCAACTTGATTTTATAGATTATTTGAAGTCATTGACCTACCTCAATGATGTTACTTATAAAATAATTCTAGATGTTTTTTTCTTAATGGAATTCTATTTCATGCCAAAAATAATGTAGGCGTAATATTTGCTAGCGTACTTGGACATTACTAGTTGTTTGAATTATGAGTATCGGTCCCAAACAAGGTATGGAGGAAGTATTTTAACGATTTGAAAATCCCAAGGAAAAAAAAAGCATTTTCAAATATTAGTCTATAAAAATAATGAAAAAAATTGGTTAAAATTCAAAGCATTTTATTATGCTTTATAAAATTATTAAATTTAAATAAATTTCATTTTTTCTAATTAATTTCTACTTTATTTTTCTGACTTTTCTCTGCTACTAGATTGATTTGACTAATGTTTGCGAAATTTTGTTCGGACGAACATAGAGTTCCAAAGTATTTTTTTGGTCAACTAGAAACACTGGTGTTAGAAGCACGCACACACGCACACACACACACGCACACACACACACACGCACACACGCACACACACACACACACACACACACATCTTTTAAGCTATTAAATATATTTTCACAGATTAACTTAAAACTTTTTCATTGAAAATGAGCTTATATTTCAGCAATGCACAAGTATTTTATATTCTTCTGTAGATTAATTAAAGATATGTTTCGAAATTGAATACAACTTGGCCATTATTCAGTTATAATTTCAAAATGTCTTGCTAATATAATCTTTAATTATAGTTACATGGGTAGCTTATTACATAAATTTTACTAATCTTCTAACTGGAGTTCCCAAACGGATGAGGTTTTATTGGGACCACATTTTATTCATTTTCTTTATATCTGACAATATTGAAAGAGATTTTTTGAAGTTATCGTTGGAAAAAATAATTTTCTAAAGAATTGCGAAATGGTTTCTTTCAAAAATTCTTTTCCATTTTAGCTGAGCTTCAGTCTTCCAGAATAACATTGCTTCTGAGTGTTGTTTTCGTCGCTATATATATTTGCAGTTGGTGGTGGATGGCTTTCGCTATTAAACAAGTCAGCCAAGGTGTAAGTATATTTTTTATTGAATTTTAACCTCATTGATCGATGATTTAAATGAAAGCAAACAATTTAAACGATCCCAACAATTTAAATGATTAAATTTTTTTTAATGAAAATTTAAAATTTGGTGTCTGTGGTTGAAAGCTTATCTTCTATATTTTCGTTTAAAGTTCATCACAACGTTTTTTTTTTTTTTCTTCTTCAAATTGTGTTTAAATTAAGTACAAATATTAACGAAATCAACATCAATATTTCATTGTACGTTTGAATACTTACGCTATTCCTGTGTGTGATGCGGGTGGGGGGGGGGGATCCTGCATTCGGCCCATCTCAGAAAGATTGTCAGACTTTCCTACAGTATTGTTGCTAGTAGTAATTCATAAACGAAAATAATTATCTGGCTTACAGCTTACTTATATTATATATATTCGCACCACAAAAACGAAGATGAGAACCGTCTGGTATGGTGGTAGATCTCGTCACTTCAATGAGTAGAGAAATGGTATGGGTAGGCTAACCTCTATTGATGACAGGACGTGCATCCTGTGGGAGGTGTTGTACTGTGACCGGTTATGGCCCGTAAGACTCAACCACAGTTCCTGCCAATACTATTGCGGTTAGCCAGTTATTTAGATTATTCTTAATGCCTTCGGGCGGGGCGGAGTAGCCTCTTGTGATTATTTATGTTATATACTTAACCCAATTTCATTAAAATTGACAAATAGCTTTTTGATTTGTATTTAGGGTTTTCGTAATTTAGGAATACCAGTGACAATTCTATATGAATATTGCATGCATTTTCTGCTTCTTTATGACCTCATTGAATCTTTGCCAATAAGTTTAATCTTTTTCTTTTGAGACACAAGCAGATAAAACAGTGACACGTTCGTTGTTATAAATAGAGTAGCCTTTTTCTGAAGTCACAGATTATTCATCATCAGATATTTAAGGAACTAAAATCTGTTCACAGTATACAAAACTTTTATTTTTTAAAAAATGAATTAATTTTTGTGATTTTTTAAAAAAAAGTTTATTTATAAATCTGTTTGATATATTTCTGTGAAAATATAAGCCCACTATAAGATAATAAAAGTAATCTGATTGTGGAATTAATATGTGCTTCTAAATATTAAAATTATATTTTCAGATTTTTAAAAGTAACGAGGAAACACGTAGAAAAACTTTATTTATAATATCCTTCTATATAATATGTTATGCATTATACTCAGACAACGAAATGATGTATTAATAAATGATGAAAGGTCATTATTAACTGCAATTTTTAGTTTGGAAATAATTGTACACATGGAGCTTTTCAATACATATTTGAAATGATTTCTCATAATGTCACTTTGCTTTTATTATATACTTTACATACATTTATTTCGATTTGCTCCTCCATCTTCCATGGTTTTTAGACTGCCGCTATTTAACAATGGAGTCAGTTTGACTAATTCAGAGGTGAACTGGGTAACCGTAAGAGAGAATTAGAAAACTTTTCTTCATTTATATCCTGTTATATCCAGTGTAGTGTGTTATTTACCAAATTAGGATAGAGTTTAAAGAGTAATATTATTTTTTTCTTTCTTCTTTACTCTGGAACTTTTAATTCATCATATTGAATCATCCCATCGAAGAAGGTACCTCAGAAATAAGGATGAAAAGATCTCGGTATGGTGGTTTGCTTGTTTTTGCCACCTTGGTAGTATAGAAATGGTGAGGGTTGGCTACCTCCTATCGATAACGGGACGTAATTCCCGCGGGAAGGGTTGTACTGTTGCCTGTGATGGCCCTTAAGTCTCAACCATAGTTCCCCACCAGTGTAGTTGTCGAAGTGGTTCGGTAATTCAGATTTTTCCGTGTGCCTTCGGGTGGGGTCGGAGTAGCTGGTTAAAGTTAAGGTTATCATGTTGAATCACTCAGTAAACAAGATATTTTTCAATAAATAATTTTTAAATAGTTTTTAAGAGCAGAACACCAGAGTCATTTATTCCTTTTTCTTTTCTAAATAGGGAAGTGTTTCTTTAAAGACTGTGTTATTACTTGCTGTCTTTGCTGCTGTCGACATTGCTGCAAGTACTGGATTCGTTTTACTCCGACTCATTATGGTAATACTGTATTATTATGCAGTATTTGTTACTACCTTTTACACATGAAAGATACAAATCTTTAGAATAATGTTTCTAATTTTAATTTTATTTTTATTTTCAGTACATTCGAAGAGATCGTTTTTATCCTAATGCTTTGAAACCGCTCAGTGCACAAACTGAGAGTGACCAAATGGCTGCGTACACAGCCCTCAGGCTAATCACTATTAAGGTAAGAACGGAATTAACATTGTTATGCAAGAAGAGTTATGGCGCATATTTCATATTAATACTAAACTATTTTTCTTTCATTTTAGTCAAGTTGCGGCAATGCCGATATCTTAGTCACCGTTGTTGTGGGATTTCTCACAGTTCTGAGGGTAAGTTTATAAGCCCTTATTTAAACTATTTTCTTTACTAAAGCCAAAACTCATAAGTCAATTTTATAAAATCCTTCTTCTTCAGTACTTTAAAGCGATTTCATTGCTGAAACAAGAGAAATAATTGTTGACTAATTGATATACCCGGCGTTGCTCGAGATTAAAATTATTTCATATGTATTTTTAACATAAAAAAATTTATAATCATGTAACTTTTTTATCGGAACTTCTTTTGTAAAAAATATTATTATATATGAAATCCTTTTATCATCTAAAATATTATCTTTTATTGTCTGCTTTTAATAAAAATTAGAATATCAATTAAACTAGACGATTTTAAAAAACCGCCGGCTTTAATTTTTTCCTTTAATTATTAATATACGTTATATAAGGGCTGCAAACTTATATTACTGCCTGCCAATTAAATGGCGAGTAAGTGAAAACCATTTATGTCACGAAAAATGCTCAGGAAAAGAGAAAAACTTCACAAATGCACATTATTATTATTAGAAAATATTTCTTTTTTTGTTGCTAGTAATTATCTCAAATAAATATCCACTGCAGATTATTTTCTGATTCTATTTTGACTTAATGATTTTGCTCATCCAATAAGAGAAAAGATATTTAAAATATTCTTTAACTGGTTACCTCTCATCATAAGGACATGGAATTTCTAAGACGAAATAATTGTGTCTTTCGCTGCACGAAACATCAAAATTTTAATATCTATTTTTTATTTACAATATGAATTTACAACTTTGTGTTTACAATATGAAACACATAATTACTGCTTCCTACCGAAATACGTAATAACCAAAATGGACTTTTCCTACCTCTTGTTCTTTATATCCTCTTTTTCTCCATTCCTTTCAAGTTCATGAAGATTATGGAAATCATTTTATCCTCAGCTTTCACTAGGGCCCGATTATCAAATACATAAAGTAGACAACCGCCTAAGGGTCCTGCAATTTTGGAAAGTCTTAGACTCTGAGACTGTTTTTCTATATTTCGGAGTTACGTATTTGACCACAATCATATTAAATATCAAGTATTACAAAAAGTTTAGAAAGTTATTTTTAGAATTTGTTTAAATATTTTAAAAGTCGTTAAATAAAAGTCAAAAGCTATAATAAACGTAGTATTTAAGTATTTATAATGCTTTAAAACTTTTATATAATTTTTTTATAAGTTTGCTTTTTAAAAATTTAAATTAAATTTAAAAAAATCTGTTTAATTTTTTTTTATTTGCAAAATTTTTATATCAACTTTCTGAGAATTTTTTAAATTAAATGTTTTTTTAAATTTTTAGTTTTTAAGCATATTAGTTTTGAATATGATTTTTGAGGTTTATATAGGGAAGGATAGGTTCCAAATTTTGCATTACCTTAGGACCCCTAGAGAACTTATTTCGGCTGTGGCCTAATCTAAATTATGGTTACTTGAAGCATTTATAATTTTTTACGACGTCATTTACTCCAATCATCCACCCTCATCCCACTGCCTAGCGTGGTGAAACGGCGGTAGCATAAAATTTCATAAATGTAACCCTGAGGATTTTAAAATATTTCACGATTTATTAAAATCCTCATAGGAAATCTAAGGAAACGAATCAAAAGAATAGAAACGAAGGAAAAATATTAAAGACGGGAACATGTAAGTGGAGTAATAACATATTTCTGAACATCAATTATTTGTATTTATTTGAAGGAAATTATCTTCTTTAATTGTTAAAATATTTTATTCTTTTGAAACTAGAATAATTTCTATGGGAAAAGCTATATGCACAATGAATTGATAAGAAAAATTTGTTTGGACTCATTCGACCATCTATGCCATTTACTGAAGAAATTTAATCTTCGGAAGCTTTGCCAAAAATTATTTTCTTA
Source organism: Argiope aurantia (assembly GCA_026543865.1). Classification (NCBI taxonomy): domain Eukaryota; kingdom Metazoa; phylum Arthropoda; class Arachnida; order Araneae; family Araneidae; genus Argiope; species Argiope aurantia. Next base: position 163,492 of record JAPMOR010064452.1, on the reverse strand, counting down.
TTTTATTTGATTCATTTGAAAAAATGAATTTAAGGAATACAAGTTCTATTAAATTTATGTTCTTCTGTTCTATTAATTGCTTGATATTCCTTGATGATGAGGATGTTAGAAAACTAATTTCATTTTATTGTACTTTTAGATATACAGTGTCGTATGCGTTGCATCATTTTACAAAAAGGCTAAAAGTGGATCGAGAGACATATTTCAAAAAGGTAAGAATGAAAAAAAAAATCAAAATATAAAAGATACACCGTCATATACAATAAATAAATAAAATAGAAATTATACACTGGTGTGCAAAACTTAAGCAACAGGTATGTTTTTTGCAATAACTTCACGAGAAATCATCTGAGAGACATGAAATTCAGAAATGAGATACAGCATTTTGTTCTGAAAGAATGACGAAAGCATAGTTGCGCAGAAATGAATACAATCCATACAGTATGGAATCAAACAAAAAAAGGCTTTATTGAACTCATAGTATCGTTACACATGATTGTCTGTCCAAGAGGAAGAACAGCAAGCAGATGTTCCTTAGTATGGGATATGCCCTCCCCTTACTGCAATGGTTGCTTCGCACCGTCTCCCCATACTCAGCACCAGATTGTACAACAGTTCTTGAGGTAAGAGTGCCCATTCCTCAATCAGCATCTGTTTAAGTTGTCGGTTGTTCCCAGGAGGATGTAATCGTGTCGCAAGGCGTCTCCCCAAAGCATCCCACACATGTTCTATCGGATTTAAATCAGGGGAGCACGCCGGCCAATCCATTCGAGTGATATCTTCACTTTCCAGGAGCTCCTCAACAGCATGCGTCCTGTGTAGCCGTGCATTGTCATCGATAAAAACGAAGTCTGATCCAATGGCACCTCGGAACAGACGCACATAGGGAAGGATCACCTCCTGACAATAGCGATCTCCAGTTACAGAACCTCTGTCGAAAACGTGGAGCTCAGTCCGCCCGTTCATCATAATGCCTCCCCAGACGATAACTCCAGGACCACCGAAACGGTCTCTTTCCGTGATGTTACTGGGATGAAACCGTGTCCCGACCTCTCTCCAAATCAACTGGCGTTGGGAATCGCCAATCTTAACGTTCGTTTAAATTTTAATAATTAAATATTTTACGCAATTCCTACATTAATAGATTCTTCATCAAAATATTTTAAAACTTCAAATTTTGATAGTCATATAATTCACTCATAATATTATAAAGGACTTCAGTCATAACGTAATATGTATCTCTCTAATTTTCTGTTAGCTCTCGTAGAATTTATGCTTCAAATGAAAGTGTAAAGAATTAATCTGCAATAAATATTTTTTACTGAAACAAAGCATTTTTTTATAATATGATTACTGATAACAGAGTCACTGAGCGTTTAAACTTTACGGGCACTAAGGAATATCTTTCTTAATTTATGTTATCTCTCAAGAATTTGTCAACAAAATTTTCTACAGATTCATCATGAACAGATCGATTCATTAACAATGTTTAATTTTAAATGCATCAAACACTAAGAAAATAAAATGAATCGTTTAAAATAATCCGTCGAAAACAGGTTTAAAAAAACTACTTAAAAAATGTACTTAAAACTATAAGTATATACAAAAAATATATAACTAACATAAATACAATTTATTTATAAAAGCATGCAACTAACCTAAAAATAATTTAAATCAAGAATCATCCGTTGATAATATTGTCAACAATCAGAACACAATGCGCATGCGTGAATTTTCAATGCCAGTTACGGTAACGCAAATACGTGAATTTTTCTGCGCCGGTTGGTGTACCGCTATGCAGATTAGAAATTTTTAATTTCCTTTAATTTGTGTTATTTTAATTCAAAAGTACTTCAGAATGAATCTGAAAGTTGGATTAATTAACAATGTTTCATTTTAAATGTATAAAACATTAAGAAAATAAACAGAATCATTTGAAATAATCGGCCGAAAATTTTTAACCCTAACCTCATTACTGTTGGGGAAAAAACCGAAGCCTTTCTCATTTGGTGTTGGGGAAAATGAAAAGATTTTTTGGCGGGAAAGTTAGTTTTTAATTAATAATTAAAATCTCAAAAAAAAAGGGACCACAGGTGCACATTCCCGACCTCCAAGGTGTACACGTACCAAATTTGGTAGCTGTAGGTCAAATGGTCTTTTCTGTAGAGCGCCAACACACACACCCACACATTGAGCTTTATATATGTATATAGATTAAAAAATTCCTTGATACCCCAAAATAATAAAATAGTTGAGGAAATTATGTATTAATAATTGATGACAAATAAAAGAAAATAGAATTTAAAGTTCTAGAAATGTCGCAAATGATTGAGTTAAATTAAATTTGATGTAAAAATGATTGAATTAAAATCAAGTATGTGATTTTTTTTTCCCTTTACGAAAACTAAAAAAAAACAGAAAAAAGGTCACAGTGTAAGAATTTTTACTACAACATTTGAAATAATACGCTATGGTACAGGTTTATTCCTCTATATTATGCGGTCGATGCCATCTTAAACATCATTTTTAAGAAATTTTGGGAAATTTATTTAAGTTTGTTCCTGTCAGATTTTTTTAAAAAATCTTTTTAATTTGCAAAAATTGCACAGAATGCAACGAAATATAAGAAATATTCTTTGCCGTTTTATAAAAAAAAATTATTAATTGCATTTCTGAAAGGATATTGAAAACTGAAAAAAAAAGGTAAAAGTATTTATAACATTCGTCACTAAATTAACTAATAACAGAATTCTTTCTGGAATCTTCTACATTTTTTTATTTGACAGAAACCTAATACAAAGTGAGTATATTTAATAAGCAATATATACATGATGTTGTCATTGACATGATCCTCTACACATTGGCTACAATTTGGCTCATTGCCAAGATGAGAAGTCATTGCTAAGTCAATGATGATCTGGTGAAAAAGGAATATACTCATCCCCCCCCCGTCTCATTTTCTATACCCGTCTGAGAAAAAAAAATTAGTCATCAAGAAAACAATTAATTAAAAATTTACAAAGAAAAAAATGTTTAGATCTTTCTTGTTTTAAATTTGGGTGAGATATTTGAATCTTTATTTTTTTTAAAATAATAAAATTAAAATGTTGGGTCAGGAATTTTAATTTTAATTTGTTATTGGGGAAATTAACCTATATTTCAAAATTCAGTAAATTGTGTTCAACATGCAAAACAAATTACATTAGAATGACAAACGTTTGTTCTATCCAAAGATGCATGGATTTTTTTTTATATAGATCTATTTTTTTTTTATAAATTTGTATGGCTGTCAAGAATGTTACGAGCAAATTCGACAGAAAATCACCCAAAACAATATAATAAAATTTAATTCATTAAATTTCAAAATCCAGCCTTCAATTTGCGTTAATTCGCCAGTACAAATTATATGGTTTAAGTGTGATAGACTCGTCTGGATATTGCGCAAATAATTCCATTAAGTATAGGTTAACAATTACTTAATGAAAACTAATATTCTAATGATATTTGACAAATTCTGATGAGTCTGATAAATGCATCAAATTACCAGAAGTCTGGAGTTAGAAAACTTTAATTAATTTAGAAATACAGCACTCAGTTTTAAAAACAAAAATACCGTGACACATATTAATATCTTAGACATCCTTTATGTTCTTATCTAGATCGGGCAACTTATTTATTTACAAAATACAATGCGTGATCTATTTTAGTGGAAGATTAAATTCATATTTTCAAGAATTGCTTTATCTTCAGCGATAATTATGCTACTTACGCGTTGCCCTTGAAAATTGGGAATATAGAATCAAGAAGCTAATAATAATTAAGAACAGAAGCATTGAAATGTTACTATCGCTTAATACTCATTCATTTTCAGAATGACCTTAAAAAGAATTATCATTACTAAGACATGCCATCAATTGTTAACGAATACATGCCAACCGTTATTCAAGAAGCATTGGAATTCATTATCGTTTGCGTGCATTAATAATGCGAATATTATTTATATTACTAATAAAGATTTGTTATCTTAATTTCAAAAGTGTTCTTGGCACTGAATAGCAAAACAATTTACGCTTCAAGAATAATCAAAACATTTTATTTCATATATTTATTTTCAGAAATCACTGGCAGCTGTGACACTTCGGACAGAACAGAATCTATAAAAGATTTTGATGAATATGCTCCAAAGTCCCTAATAATAGATTAGTAAGTATATTCTTTTTTCTAATCCATCATAATCTTTATAAAGTATTTAAAAATTCTGCAGAAATTGGAAAAAATTGTATAAAAAAATTGGGAATACTTGGATCAGATCTGTATTTTCTAGTGTGGAATAAAAAAGAATGTTTGCTAAATAAAAAATTTAAAAAAAAACACTACCCCATTAACTGTATGATTTCTGTATAAACTCGAGGGCACTTTTTGATCAATATTTACATGTCACACGTGAGAAAAAGTTTAAATATATTCTAAACATAGCGCAATACCTAATTTATAATCACTAGCCATTTCTAGGAACCAGCCGACTCGTCTGGAATATTTATTAAATTTAATTTCACTTGAATCGTTCGAATATAACTTCATGTCCATGATTCGATCAAATTGTCAGACATTAAAGCCATGTTATTTTAATTGCTTACAAATGCTCTGTTTATTTTCTACATGTACCATCTATCTAATGGAGATCAGTCCCATCACATTATATCGTTTCAAAAGCATAAATCTCCGGCTGATCTGTCTTCTAAATTTCTCGGGATTGTAAAGTAGACAGAAATCTTCTTCCTTAGCTTGGAACATTGGTAGGAAATTACGCAATAAAATATTTGATGAAGCAATGAAAACGGTTTGTATTTCAGGACAACAATGTAATCTGTTATTAAACAAAAAAAAATTGCTAAAAAATGTTCTTTTAATCATTAAAATATTTATACACCAAAAGTCTACTTCAATTATTTTGAAGTAGACTTTATCCAGTTTAGTCGCAAAATACTTAAATCCGCCATTGAAAATTACACTATAACCTCCTCTTTATTTATTCTGACATTTATTCTATATCAAAAATTTCTTGCTGCTGTGTGCTCGACCTAACCTTAAGTTTCTGTTCCTTGATTTTAGAACACCCTGTATACTTTAAGATCATCTCGTGAAATTAGCAAGTTTGGTCCATCCGGAAGTAGAAGTATTAAGACTTCCAATTTTTTTTGTGTCGACACATTATGTGTCGATATTCCTTACATGTTCAGGACTGGATTATAATAGTAAACAACTGCCTAGTAACTTTTAGAAACACCGAGTTCTCTACTTTTTACATTATTTTCAGGTTAATTGAACTTTGAGATTCCTTTTAATTTACAAAAACAAACGCGTTTGAACTCATTCAACCTAAAATCACTTATCTTTAAAATTGAAAAATATTACTCTAAAAGCATGCTCGCTTTGAAACTGCGAAGGAATTTAGTTTAAAATTACATTTACATTACATTTATTTCCATTTAAATTACATTTTTAAAATTTTTAAATTCTGAAATCAATTTCTTAAAAGTGACACGAAATGAAACATTTCTGCTATTCAACTTACAGAAATGTACTACTTAAAAATGTTTAGATAGAAATTAAATTGAATCCTCCCCCCAAAAAATCTTGAGACTTACTCTTACAAAAAAAAATCTCTGAGACTTGTCCTTACATATCTTAATGTATCTCTATTTCTATTATGACCTACATATGACATACCTACACAGATTCCATCTGGCCAACTCTCCTTGCTGTAGCTGTGGGGAGATAGGATCCCCAATTTAATATGCCACCGAATGCTTACTGATTCTCTCATGGCACATGAGAAAGCCAGAAACACGTCTCGAGGAAGAATGGTACAGGAGAGTTGCATCGAATATCCTTTCACACGGCAAGATCCACTCCATAGTAAATCACATTCATAAATACCAAGAGCTTTTCATGACTACACAGTAACGGAGACCAAAATGCCACTTGTCAAACTCAATTAAATAATTCATTCAAAGTGCAGTTCTCACGAAGGAAATCAAAACACAGGACCCAAACGGATGCTACAGATTTCTGATTCTACAATGTTTGTTTATATGCTTATACATGTCATACAGATATTCACAATGTAATTTATCAATTTTTACTTTTCAGTTAGAAATCTCATTTCCTTGTAAGTTCAACCATAGTCACCATTTGTTTAAGTATTCTTGTCCCCTCCATTTAGTTATTACTTCACCAAAAATTGAATACAGTCGTGTAGGATTTGACAACGATGGGGTTCTCTCTGGAGATCCCTGAATGGTTTGTCGTCTCTTTCTTTCTTTTAACATTTTTTTTTCTTTTTTCCCTTTCTTCCATCTTGTGCTCATCCAACTGGTTAGATAACTTAGTGTTAGAGGCATCGGGCACAGGATGGCGTTATGTTATGTTATTTCTATTATGATACCAAATAATTTCTTTATTAACTAACTTCATTTTTTGTGCAGTGCTAAGAAGAGTAACCACACAGCCCATAGGGATCGCAGTCGCCGATCCAGCATGGTGGCCCAGTCCACTTTACCACCAGATGACGACATGGCAGAGCTCAAAATCCAAGCCTCTGATATGCCCATAGACATGCAAAGGGCAGCCCTGAATGCAGCTTCTCAAGCCATCCGCATCTACTCCACAGAAAAACACATAGCAGAGAGCATTAAACAGGACTTCGATCAACTCTACCACCCGACGTGGCATTGTATTGTGGGAAGAAATTGGGGAAGCTGTGTCACCCATTCCAAACTCTGTTATATCAGGATGAGCTATAAAGACATGACAATTATGTTATATAGATCGACGTGAGGGACTGATATGAGCATTTTGGAAGTTAAAATACATGGACTATTGTGAATTCAATGGCTCTAAGGTAAAGACATGCCAATTAGTTCGGATTATGCATCCATTTATATGCGTTGCCTTAAAATCATAGATTTTTATGGATTTCTATGATTATTTATACATATAGGGTGCCCATTCTAATCGTGGCTCTGTAGCTAATTCCTAAACCGTTTCATACAGGCATATATAAGAAGAAAAATTCTTTAAATGAGATGCAGTTGTATTTTATGGCAATAAATTTACTGCTAAAAAATTTTAAGATCTAAATTACAAACGGTCATATTAATCATGTTAAATATTGTAAAATATTCTTGAATACACTAATATTTGAAACAAACAAAAAGTGATCTCACTTTTCTGTAATTAATCGATTTTGAAAACTGAATATGATTGTTTTGGGCAATTTTAGACTATTTCAATTGCCGTTTCGACGATCATATGCCAATCAATAGGGAGCACTTGCCGTAAGCAGCTGTTAGTTAACTTAAAATAATAAAACTGAAAGTTTCATAACTCGGTTAGTTTTAGACATAGAAGAAAAGGACATTTTTTGAAAGTGAAAGCAAAAGAAATATTTTACTAACTATGATTAATAGGACCAGGAAACGTTGAAAAATTTGGATTTTTTTTCAGCATTCATTTACAAACAACATAAAAATGATTCTTTATATCATTTAAAGCATTTTTTTTTTATTTGTAGTATATGCTTGTACCTATCGGTTTAAAATTTAGTTTTGGATTATGATTATAATGCAACCTTCTGTATATATTTATAAACTACATTTTTGTTGTTGTGGAAGGGGATGATAAAAATATTCAGTCTAATGTTTTTATGAGTTAATAGAATGTTCTGAAAAAATTCATCTTTATCGAACATAAATTAGTTTCTTCAATTATTTAAAAATTAAAATTGAAGTATCCATTTTTATTTTCTATAAATTGTTAATCCGTTACCAAATTGGCATGTCTTTACTTTATAACAAGTATTAAATAATGAGCCATATAGCAAGTCTGCCATACATTTTGTTAATTAATGTTTAAAATAATGTAAATAGAATCAAATAACAATTCAAGATATGGCTCCTTTTATATTGCAATCAATGGAATGCAGACCATAATACATTATTACTCAATAAGATTATTTGATTAAAAATAATTCACATTCATTTAACTATTGAGAAAAATCAGTTTTGCTCAGTGAAGCTAATTAATGACGAAAAAGTCAGTTGATTAATGATAAATTATGATCCATTCATCAAAGAATACATCATATAATTCTTTAAAAAAGAATTAGTTCAATATAATTTAAAAAGCAGGCATTAGCAGATTTTTTTTTTTTTTTTTTGAATTTAGAAATGATTGGGATCTAAAAGTGCCGGACAGAAAGTAAATTTGAATGCAAACAGTATGTGATATAACGACAAAGGATGTTATCTCAGGATACAAAGTAGGATCATATTCTGAAAGTAATCCGAACTAGCAAACGTAGTAAATTTGAATGCAAACAATATGAGATATAACGACAAAGGATGTTATCTCAGGATACAAAGTAAGGTCATATTCTGAAAGTAATCCGAACAAGCAAACGGAGTATTTCTTTTAGCAATCTTAAGCACAGTATTGTCCGCTATTTTGAATTTGGGTACTCCGCGATGCAAAGAGGCATATTAAAGTAGGTTTTCAGCGTGACTAAAATAAATTGTACCATATTTCAACATTTACATAATTTTTTGAATGATGTTCGATTTCTCGCAAAACCTAACAAAATCAGGTCAATTATTAAAAATTTCGCTACAGAAAATGGTTTCAAGGATTGCAATAAAGATCAACAAAATTAGGATTGGCAAAAAATTGACAAAGCAATTATCATTGTTGGCAAACGAACATAAGTCTGGCATATTTCTCACAGAACTATAGGGATAATTGCAAACACAATAGAATTGAATTACCGTTTCAAATTTTCTTAGCTTTTGGGGAAATCTACTTACCGATAAGATAGCTTATAAGATATCAGTTTGTGGTTTTTATAAGAACCACAGATTGATCAAAATCTTGACAATTTATAATTCATGCAAACACAAAAATTGCTGCTCAATCAAAAAGTCCAGACTGTATTTAAAAAAAAAAAAATGCAGATTTTTAAGCATTAAAAATGAGTTTGATGATTAAACTAAGCTATATTTTAGTGTAATCGAGCTTTAAATATATCAAGCACAAGAAAAAAATAATAAATTTTAGATTACCAAAAAGATTTTATTTGCATTTTTATATAAATAAACACTAGAAATACCTTCAATCCTCCTATTATATTCTATTTTGATCTGTGCTACATCAAAAACATTGCTAACATGTTCGAAAAAATTTCAAAATAAATAAATAAATAAAAATAAATTCTTTTACACTTTATCTCAAAAATATAGATTCAAACATAAAATACTATCCAATAAAGAAAAAATAAAATGATTGGTGTGATGTATAATTAAAACGATACAGAAAATATTATTGAAGCTTGATTTATCGAGAAAAAAAATTTAAAAAATTACTTACCCAGTTTTATAAATCAAGAAATTGAAATCTTATCCATATTACATTTATTTATATGGATAAGTTATTCACGGATGAATTCTAAAGTCTAAGAACGTACAAATGCTAGCACATAATAGAGTTTCCATTGTTTATGGTATTTTTAAATGCCCGCTTTTCCACTGAAATTTCACTTCACAAAACTCCTGGGATAATTCCTACTAATTTTACTTAGTTGCTATTTTAACCTCACTACTGGTGTCAGTTTTCGTACTTGCTTTATTTTTCCACAGAGCTAAAATCCGAACTAAGTACGGGATATTGATATTTTCAGATTATATTAATTTGATAAACCATATTTTTTTTTTATCGAATCAATGCTTCATATTTCTGACTAGCACAGTCATGTTTTCCCCGCATATCTACAGTTACAGAAACAAATTATGGGTTCATATTAGCTAGGAATACTATTTATTTGCTGCAAATATCTAAAACCCTTAGGTTCGAAACTACGCCATTATAATTGATCTAACACCTAGCAACCTGCAAAATCATTTTGGTTCAATTCTTAATTTATACAATTAAAACTTATATCCGTCGATTTTTTTCATAATCACTAAATATGGTTCAGAGAATACATTAGACAGAAATTGTTTCTAAACAACCAAGATTCTATGGATATATTCTCCTTTGTTTATCAGCTCCCAGCTATTTGTCAACTTTATTAAAAAATTCATAAATACCCCATAAAGATCATATAAAAACTTTTGAAATTTCTTTTAGATATTTTCTCTTAACTTTAAGATAAAATTTGAATAATCACTTTGAAATCCTTTTAGCTCTCTGGCATTTCCACGTTCCAGATCTATATTGGTCAATCAGTTTCTCTTTCAAACGAAGAATGTAGATTGCAAAGCGAATAGGCTCTTTCACAACTAACTCTTTAATAACTAAGACATGCAATTAAAACACAAGTACCCTATCGAAAAATTTTAAAAATCTGATATAAATAAAAGCTGTTATTAAAAAGGCATCATTGAAATGATTTTAACCCTCCAGCGTCTTATCCCGCAGGGTAGCAATCACTCCATTTTCTATTGTATTCTCTGTTTTTCGCAATTACTGTTTATTTTTACGATTAGAGATTTTTATTATATCATATTATAATCATGTAACATATAAGTTCATCTTGTTTGAAAAATATTTGAATTTATTGCAAACATTGCATCTAAATAGTAATTTTAAAAAATTATGCAATCAGAGGTTTAAAAAAAGGCAATACATTTTAAAAATAATTTTTAATCAAATAATTTTATTTTATGCAAAGGAGTTTTTTTCAATTTTCTGAATTTTATACTAATTTTAATAATTACTATTTAGTAATACTATTTTTAATAATTACTTCCCCCCCATCATTTAATTGACTGAAAAACAAACCGAATCCTGTTAGTGTATGAATTATACTGTAATTTAGAGTGTCATTTTTGAACTATGTTTTTATTTTAGGAATAGAGTGCATATGAGGAATGCCCATAATATACATCCTGTTCCAAAATATAATTATATAGACATATTGATAAACAATGGTCTTAGAAAGCCACTGCAATTTATGCACCATATTATCAAACTGCTTATTGTAGAAAGTTGTTGTAAAATTCATTAATGTTTTGCTCCACATATCTTTTCTCTCTTTTGGAAAAAGCTACTAACTTAAAAAACAATTATATATGAAATAATATATGTAGCCGATTACTGTAAAGTGTTATTTATTATATGTTCAATTCTCATGGTATCATGGCCAGTTATGAAGATGTCAAATGAATTCCGTTATTACATAAATGCCAGGACAACTGTACAGAGAACAAACAAAATGATTAATAAATTATTTTATTTATGAATATTTTACAATGTTTCCATGAATCATGCATCACTTTTCATGCAAGAAACATTTTACAAAGTGTAATACCACAAAGTTTACACAAATAGTTTATCACAAATGAGCAATAAAATGCAGAGTTGACACAACCTATACAGCATCATTATGCATTTTAAGATGGGTAATAATTCACAGCATTGCTAAGAGTATCTGCATGCAAACAAAGGTTTTTAAAAAGTCACAAGCAATAAAGAAGAAATCTGACACTAATAAGTTTCATATTGATATTCTAAAGTAATTTTCAGAGTTTATTTTTAATTTCTACATAGGAAAGAAAAAGTTTATGCCCATAACATTTTGGGTCAAACTGAAATTTATGATTATGTATATAAATTGAAATAATTTTATCTATGCAGATTAATATAGCTTCAAAAACTGCATTAAAGGGCTTTTTAAACAAAAATTTAAAAATAATGAAAGCCATTTTGCATTTTTTAGAGATAGATTTAATGAAACAAATTTATAATATATAAAAAATTAATACAATTCAAATTATTTGAAACATTTATAATACAATTAAATAAAAGTACTATTATTTAACAAATATAAAATATTTTTTAAATAAAAGCAATATATATATTTTAATTTGAGAAAGACAATTATTTAATTATAAGCTCCAAGATGCTAATTACACCCAAGTACATACATTATATTTGTAATATAAATATATTTTATATCTTGCCTTTAAAATAAGTTACAATTTCTTGTAACAGGAATATTATTGGTGCAATTCGGTGCCAAGACACAGATTGTAGAGTAAAAAATTTTCTTTTTCTTAAAATATTAAATGCCTAATATTCATTTCAAAATAGATAATTGCAATATTATTCAAAAAACGTAATAACAGCAGTAACAATTTCCTTCCAGAATCAAAACTTAGTATTTAAATTTGAAATTAAAATAATATAAACACAAAACAAATTAAGGAAATGTTGAACAGCAATAATAATAACCATAAGCATAATTAAATTAGAAATACAATTTAGATTTTTTTAAAGCTTTGCCACGATAAATTAATTGAAAAATTCAACATATAACAGCCCAATTATTTTACAGCCACTAAACATAAATTATTATAACAAATGTGTTAGATTTCATTGTTGTATCATATTTTAATTTTAAAAAATTGTTTATTTTTTTAATATTTGGTTGGATTAAATAAACCAGGATACCTCAAAATTTTTTCTTTCTAAATTTATAATGTAATTTTAAGTAAGCTAGGAATGCCTATTAAACTTTGAACCCTGTTAATATATTAGTATTTATAGCTATGGTTTAACAATATCCTTTTTTAAATATAAAAATATAGCTTAGTAAATTTTTCCAATGCCTTTCAATATTTTTATTAGTATTTACAAAATTCTTATATTATATCTTTTAAATGAATTACTTATGTGATGACTTTCTTTCACTCTCTCACATATACATATATATTTTTATAGAGCTTTATTTTTAATATAAAATGAGCTTAATACTAAATAATATAATACAATTATTTTAGAAAAAACTGACACAAAATGTACAAATTTTCATGCTATTTCTGCAAAATAATAATAATAAAAAAAATTGTCACCAAGAAACTGCCACAAAAAATTTCCTAACTCCTCACAGATAATTTATAAGTAAAATTATAAATAACAGGAATATGACTAAATTCTTTCAAGCAAGTAAATAAATAAATGTGAATGAGGAAAGAACTGAAAAATTAAAATGTTTAGCTACTTGTCCAAATATACCACAAGGGAGATAGGGTGTGATGAGAATAAATACTTTTAATAATTAAGTACAAAAAAAATTTATACTTTGCATTTTTTATGAATTTTAACATACATTAAAAACTTAAAAAAGAGAAATGTCTAATTTTGAAAGCAACAATAAAAGAAAACATTATACCTAGATCAGAAAAATTACATTTTTATTTTAAGTAATCACAGATTATACAAACATGGAACTGTGAGAAATGGAGAAGTAAAAATCCATGACATTTAAAATACACATAATTCTAGAAATAATTTTGAAGCATAAGTTAATACTTTTTAAGTGCTTTAGGCTTTACACATTATGAATGAATAACATACTAATATACAACATGCAATAATTTAAAACTAATTTTTGAATTTTTTTAAAGAAAATTTCAGAGAAAAGTTTTAAATAACATTTTCAATAAATTACAAAAAAAAAAAGTTATGCTGAATATAAAAATTCAGTATTCAATGCAATTTGCCATTTTTAAACAATATATAAAATTACAAAAACAATAACAAAAGAAATCAAGGATATTATTGAAAGACTATAAAATGTATTTTCAGATTTTATCATTCAAGGAATAAATTATTTTAGTATTTTTATTCATTACTAAAAGATCTCAAATACAACTTAAAAGAAAGGAAATGATAAATGAAACGAAAATTGAAAAAAGAATGCCTAAAATGAACTTAATTTACATATGTACATACAAAAAGACAAGTTCAGTACTTAATGATCAGGTCATTTGCTCACTTGAGATATGACTATTACTTTTATCATAAATGAAATCAACTTTGATAAATTAAAAAAGATATAAAACAAAATCTGTAAATATTAGAAAACAAATTTTATTTCTTACTGGAATTTTAAATATTCTTAATTCATGGAATGACCATCAAATCATAAATAAACACTTCAAATATATTATTCATAAATGACAGACTTTTAACAAATAACAACAATCGGCCAGAATGGTACATTTCTCAGCCCTAGAGCAAGAGATAAAGTTCTTAAGATGCATTCTTTGATAATTTGACTAAAAAGAAGAACTGTGGTCAAAGGGTTCTTAGTTTTCCTCGTCCACATAAGAACAAACACACTCTGTCAACTAGGAAGGCAAAGAAGAAATCCGAGAATAGTGTCAAAAGTACAACATTTTGATACTGAAAAAGAAAAAAAATTAATACAGTAAATGGCATTAATGGGGAAATTTTTATGTAAAATCTATTTTTCTTAACTTTCACCTCAGAGACTTTTAATAAGTATAAGTGTTTTGGGATAAAATTAAAATATAATCAGACAGAATTAAGCAACAGAAAAATAATCACAATCTTATTAATTTTGAGCTGATTACTGAGTAATAAAAATATTATATATAAGCCATGGCACAACAGACTATTTATAATGCAATAATTAATTTTAGAAAGGTGTAACATTAGATTTTCCAAAAAAATCAGCACCTTCCATAATGTGTATTTTGAAGTTTATCACACTTCTTTCGAAAATATTAATCACAGAATGTATTTTATCTAATAATTTTTCTTCTTTTCTACAATTTTATTATGTCAAAATTAAGTTAACTTCTTTAGTTTATAGTTTGTATTCCCTACTGCTACTATTACGCCCAACATATTTCAATGAAACTGTTTTAGATAAAAAAATAGTGATACAGATCTGTGTGTGTATATATTTCAATTTAGTTCTAAGAAAGAAATTTAAGCAAATCATAGCTTACTTCAGGGGTAAAATCAACAATTGAAAAAACACCAGCTAAATCGGGTGATAATCCTGTAACTAGCATAAGAATTGCAGTCCCTGATACAACAATACTGTACATTAAAGGCTTGTTTTCTGATAAACTTTCCATAAATGGATGACCCTATAAAATAAAACAAAATAGAAAATAATTAGAAATCAAATGTATACAATGAAGTAACATTGTTTCTTATTATATAAATCAAGAAATACCAGCAAATGTTAGAATAATCATCACCAAATAAATAAAAATGCAAACATCTCAAAATTGGAAATAATATGAAAGTGTCTTAATTTTTTAAAAATTATGTCCTAAAGTAACACAATTTAAAAATTTATCCATGGAATCTTTAAGAACAATTTACTGTTTTGTTAAAATATGCTACAAGATATATAATAATATATAATTAAAAAATTTTTAAATCCAAACTACTATTAATGCAAATTAACAATTTATTTTTAAGTAAGCAGGTCTTTATTATTACTAATAATATAAAACAAATCAAATTCACTATTTTCAGAATAGCCATGATTAAATATCTTGCCACTTAAATGATAATTTATCTACTCAACAATTTTGATGGGAAAAAAAAAGACCACATTTCACAGCTTTTAAAAAAATTGAGACATGTTAAATTGTAATATGTATTCTGGGGGGGGGGGGGAAGAGGAGGGAGGAAATGAGTTTGGTTCGCGTATTAAATGATACACTTTTACACATCAAAAATTTATCTTTCTACACAACAAAAATACAAAAACAAATTTTCAAACTGACGACATATATTTTTAATAATGATAAGATGTATGTTAAAAGGTTGAAATGCTTTTAACAAAAAGAAATAAGTGTGAAATGAATACAAGAAAGGAAGGAAAATTACACTTAGGCAATTGTATTTTTTTACTTTATTTATTATAAACTAGCCGCCTTTGGCAACCAGCTGGTTCGCCAGTATTACCGCTCGATACAATTTTCAATTAAATATTTTAAGTAACTGGTCTCTTAAAGGATTCTCAAACAAAACATTTTTAATCTTCAAATTTTGATAGTCATACCAAACTTATACTGTTTAGATCGTTTCGTTCAATTTACTATATATATTTTGCTAATTTGTTGTCATTTCCGGCAAAACTTCAACTTTAATTTAAAATGTAAATGATGAAATTGCAATTAATATTAAGATATTTTTTAATAAAACCAAGCGTTTTATTGTATTTATCATCTTTATTGTTATTTATTTATTATTATTATTATTGAATGTGAGTATTGCAAACAGAATTGCTCGGTATTTAAGTCTTATGTTAACTACAAAATATTTCTCAATTTATGTAATATCTCAAACAATAATTCAACAAAAATTTCTGAGATTCAGTATAAAATTCAGTTTTTAGTTTTGCTTTCTATTTTCCACGATCAACTAAGACTTATTTATGAAGTTTTAAATGTTAAAAATTTCTAAAAACTCAACATTTTCATAATCTTAGGCCAATTAATCTTGAGAAACCTGCGCGCTGATTGGCGTATTTTCTTTGAAGCGATCGATGGGAAAATCTAAAATTATCCTTTTTTTATTGAATAGTGATATTCAAATTTTCATAAATCAGTCAGTTCAAGTAATTGGAAATTAACTCTTAAAAGTCAGTGATTTAATTGATTGGAAATTAACTCTATGACCACCATAAAATCTGTCCTTTCTCTTGTGGCGTATGCATTCTCCTTAATATCCGCTCGAATAAAACATCACATACAAAAATACAACATAGAACAAACAAATCAAAAGTAAACATAACATTTCAATAGTTGCCCAAAACAAAAGAGAGAAAAATGCAATTAATAAGCAGAAGATATTTAGACAAGTACAGATATTTAGACTGGAAAATGAAATTATCTGAAATTAAAAACACGCGCAGACGATATTTACAAAAGTAAAAATATTCAAACCTGAAAACGAAAATATATGAGTTATTCCATCAATAAATGCCATAAGTTTGTTTATATCTTCATTATTTTATGAGTCATTACATATCAAAATGGATCCGGGACTGAATAAACACCCTGTATAGAGAGTGTAAAAGATCATAAAATAATTTTTCTTGAATTTATTTTTTAGAAAAAATAATATTTCATATTCGTTTCATTTACTACAGACACTTGCCGAAAATTATATTTTTGCAGATTTTATTTCCAAAAAGATTTAATTTATTTTTAGTTGGATCTTTAATAAATGTGATGGCAACACTTTGAAAAAAGTTAATTTTTTTCCCCATGAATGTGAAACGAGCTTAATTTTAATTTTTTACGAAAAAAATTATTGAAAAACATAGTTAAAATATTTATTTAAAAATTCATTAAAAATAGAAATTTAATTTTAAGATTAAAACAGTAGTATCATTTAAAAGATAAATTTTTTATCTTTAACTTCATGTAAAAATCTTTTTTGTGCGGTAATATTTTCGGCAGTTATAGCAGAAACACGTCAAAATTTCGCTTAATTTTTAAACAAATAAAATTCTAGTTAAAAATTCGAAAAAATAACCCCCAGGTGCACATTCCTGGCCTCCAAGGTATACATGTGCCAAATTTGGTAGCTTTATGTTGAATGGTCTGGCCTGTAGAGTGCCAACACACACACACACACATTGAGCTTTATTATAAGTATAGACTAGCACTATTTGGATGATGTTCCATATGACATTCTTGAAATATTAATTATCAAGTTTATTGGTTTTTGCTCTTATAATGGGCTTAGGGTAGAAAATGCTCCTCCTCTCCCTTTTTCTATTATAAAACTGCCATAAAAAATCTTTGAAATCACCAGGAAAACAGGAATCATTAACAAGAAACAGGAATCATTAACATCCTTGTTTTCAATTATGAAGAGAGAAGTGTTCCAATTATTACTCCATAAAAATGAAAAAAGAAAAAGAAACTAGAATGTTGGAAGCAGAATTATTATTTCTAATTTTTCAAGATAAATTAAAGTTAATATAGAAAACTGGCTATATTTTAAAAATTTCCTAAAATTCAGTGAATTAAGTTAAGACATTCAAATAAAATAAGTATTGATTTCCTCTGTCCCTACCATTCTCAGAAACAATACAGCAAGTAAATATATACAAATAATGAATCAAACAACAAGTATAACCTAATAACAATAATTAACCAACAAAATATCGCAATTTTCCATATCAAATTTTTAAAATTTGAGCTTCAAGGTACATTGAATCATCATTACAACTATCTGTGTACTAACTTTAATGGCTATACAATAAATATGTCTGGAAACGGCACACAAATACTTCCCTTTATAGTCACAAATAACATAACAGATAGTTACCCTATAATTAACTGCAAACGTGGATAATTGCAAGGCCATAGAAATAATATACACAGTACTATTTAAAAGAGAGGGTTGGAATTCAGCTTCAAGATCAGCAAATTTTTCAGTTCTGAAAAGATAGGATATGAATAATGTAATCAGTGATTATAGAAGTTCATTCCACACAATCACTACTGAATAATTGGTAAAAATATTTAATATTTTTAAACTTAAGAGGTAAATTTCTTAAAAGGAATTCTGAGCAATAAGCCCTTTTAAGGTACTAATTTATAGTCATATTAATCAAAATACCTCGGTGGTGATCTTGCAGTAGCTTCTTGTACTAGATATACTAAACAGGTAAAATGAACAGCAAATTGAAGAAGAACAGTTAGAATAGTATAAACATTAAATATATTTGGAAGAGGCCGTTCTTTGGATAATGTTTTCAGAGGCTGTAAAAAACAACATGTATAAGCCATGAACATACCCGTTTTAATGAGCTAACAAATATTCAATTGAAAAGTGAAAGAAATATTTTTAATTAAAATGGTATACCTTTGATCTAGATATGAACAGGAAACAGCCAGCTAACAATAAGCCTTGAAGCGTAGCTTGAGTGTCACTAAATTTAATTCCATCTAGATACAGAACACTCTGACAATAGGCAAGAATCAAGGCATTCAGAGCTAATATTTTAAACATCTGTAGAGTAGTAACAAGAGTACATCGGCCTTGTTTAATAACATGACAGACTGAAAAAAAATTTTGTCTTCAGATTAAGGAAATAATTAACAATATAAATGTGCAGCAATATTATGATTAATTATCAATTGATCCTCTAAATGAACAATTATTTTTTCTTTCATCAGTGAAAAAAAAATATACTTCTAAAACAAACCATATAAACATTTCATACAGAATTGAATCTTTACCCATGCTAATTTAAAATGTATAAATAAATATGAATGAACCATTTTAGAACTGAGCATTGAGAATGAAGACACGGAAATGGAAACCTTTGGAAAACAGAAAAGATAAAATTTATACATAATTAAAATACAGCCATTTTAATATCACTATTTGATAAATTTAGAAATTCCAATAAAATGCTTCCCAATTTCAAACAGAATATACTTCAGAATTACTTAACCAGACTTCAATTACTAATTTAAAAAATAATTACTATATAACCTAAAAATGAAATATATGTTTAGTTGAATCTTATCAGCCAAATTTGATCAGCTACTGATTAGATACATATTAAATATAAGCCAAATCAAATTTAATTATTTGTTATTTCACAAGTAAATATGTATATCATCTGTATACAAATGATTTAAATAATATTAAAAATTAATAATGCTTTGTGAGTAATAAGGTACTAAATCCTGAAGGACAACCACGAGTGTAGCAGCGACACAAATAATATGAAGCTAAGAGATCAAGAATGCAAATTTACATTTTTATTACATCACACAAATTTCAAAGCAATTAATAAAATTATTATTTAGCTTTCATATCAAATCATAGTTTACACACTGTTATATTCATTAAAGTTAATAGAATTTGACCTATAATAAATTACTTACTACACTGTATGGATGATAATTTTGAAGTAAAGGGTGCTGCTATACTGGCATCACCTAATTTTACTATTTGACAAGGATCTTCTTCTTCTATTTCCTTCAAAATCTTCTGGATTTTTTTCTGAGAGAAGAATAAAAAATAAGTATAGAATTATTCTGATGTTGAGAGAGGAGAGGAAACTTTACTGTAAGCAATAAATTTTACATTTTTTCACTTAGATTGCTTTTTACAATATTAATCAAATATTAATTAAAAATTAAAATTAATTTAATTAATTAAACATAGGAAAACGAAATTTCTAAAGAGGTTACCCTTTCTATTTAATAAGCACAACAGCAGTTCAATATAATTTATATGGTTTATAATGAATATCTTTCTATAATAAATAATTTATAATACATCATTAAAAAGCAAATGCTAAATATGAAAAAAAAGAAGTGCATTTATAATGAATGATAGTTAAATAACTTTCTGCTATAAAATACTGAATTGAAAACTGAAGAAGAAAAAATGTCATTTTCATCAACAAACTCATAAGATAGAAACATTTGACAAAATATTGAACAGGATATTACTAAAGCTAAAAAATCTCTTGAATGTGTGAGAAGCAACACATAGGATACATATACAAGTATGCTTCCAATAAGAATTTTGAATCATAGTAAATAATTTGCATTTAAGAATTTTCATAAGTAAATATGAATTAAATTTTTTTTTTCTATTTTGATTTGCCAATATTACATATGAAATCCATTATAATTGTAATTTTCATAATAATTATGAGTTTATGTAATAATAAACTTTTACTGTATATATAAAAATTTATTTAGCTCTACAATTTAATAATTTCCCTTTGAATATCTATATAATTTATATTTTAACAAAACAGATTCAATTACTTGTGCTTCTGTTAAATTGTCTGGTTTGGAAACTTTATTTTTACTATCAGATCTCCTAGAAACTTTTCCTTTAGAAGCCATGGCTTCGAGTTTTGATATAATAGGGTTATTTGCAGCATGGTCATTGGAATCTTCCTCTTTGTGTCTCCTTATCCTGGGAGCCGGTCGGTCAGGAATACCAGATAATATGGCAACACCTTTCAGATAGATAAACAGCAATTTAAGTAAAATAAAAACTTGAATTAACATGAACATATGGGTATTTTTCACCAAACATCAAAATAAATAAATAGCATATTAGTTCAAATTATCCTACTTTGTAATAAGCATAATAATGCTTTAAAATAAAAATAATGCAAAATAATGTTAGGTACATAGAGAATGCTAAAATAAGAAATGAGATGCATTTCAGATAAAATGATATTTTGAAAATTCAAAAATAAAAACTCTTCCACAAAAAAATTTATAATTCAAACACTTTTAATAAGAAATGTAGTATAACTTTTTAATATCTGCAAATATAATTTATAATTCATGACTATTAAATTTTGATATATCAGATAACATATTAGCAGTTAGACAGTAGCATTAATAAAAATTTATCTAGAATTTTATCGCTTAAGAATACTTTCTTCAGTAGCAGAATATTAAAATGGCAGGTATTGACCTCATTAAAATTATATAAAATAATAATAGGAGCACAAAAACATTAACACAGCAATCTTTTATATGTAATATTTGTATTTGTAAAAAAAAAAAGATAAAAATACCCTTGAATTATAAAAATTAATCAAAATTCATTAAATAATTGTTTTAAATAGAATTTATTCTAAATTGTCATTAACCAAAGCTTGATTTTTTTAAAAAATATTTCATTATTTGGAAATATTATAACATTTTTAGAGCAAAAATGAGGTAACAAGCATAAATAGCTTAAGAAACCCCGATCTATAGCTGATTACATTTTGCAAATACATTTTTACATTTAAATTCTAAAAATGTACAAATTTTATAAATATCACAAAAAGTGTCAAGTTGTTAAAATTATCTTGACTTTTCTGATAGTTGGACATTATTTAGCTTTTAAAAAGTAAAGCAGACTACTCAATAATATTAAATGACATAACACTTATAATAAAAACAACTAACAAACAGTAATTGATTTTAAAGAAAACAGTTAAGTGAATGATAAAAAATATTAAAAAACAACATAAGCTTTCATATGCTTACCCACATGTGCATGTTTCAGAGCACCAACATCATTTGTTCCATCACCACACATTAAAGTTACACACCCAAGACTTTTCAAAGCAGTAATTACATTTTCCTACAAATGAAACACAGATTAACTATCAACTACTTAAAATCTCATATTAAAAGGTGCCTTTTTTTAATGTGAAAATTTTTTTAAACTTACTTTTTGTTTTGGTGCTACTCTAGCAAATATTTTCACATGCGGTAGAATAGTTTTCAGAAATTTATTATCTTTACCAGCTAAATATGTCATACCCTAAAAATATAATATACTATTAATATTCAAATAAGGAAATAAGGAAAGTTTTTCTAGAAAATAAGGAAAGTTTTTTTAGAAAAACTGTTCACAATTTTTCAGCATCTTTGTAATTGTTGAAGTACTGCTAGGAAAATGTTTGAGATATCAATGAAAACAAGTGGTGGTTAAAAGCCAACTCTGGTGAGTATGGCGAGTGGGGGAAAAAATTACGCAGCCATATCAATGACATTTTATCTGATACTATCATAGCAATATATTGGCACAACAGTACAGATTGTGAACCAGCCCATGAAAATTAAGAATTAATCACTGATACACCTAAGTAAATTAACTTCAAGAAAATAATGCAACATTGACATTAAATTTCGAAGACTTTTTACCATTGGCATCTTGAAACATCTTTGAGCTCTAAAGAAAATCAAGAGTCTCTTCAAAGCAATCAGTCAATCTCTTCAAAATATTTTCAAATGAATAAAAATATCTCAAGAGAGTTAAAAATATTTACATTCTTTTATTTAAATTGCATCATGATTTTTTGCTTAAAATATTTCATTTTGTAACTTGTTATAAAACATACATTTTTGGTTCAAATTATCTGAATTACAAAATTGTAGATTCATTTTCAGACAAAAAAAAAAAAAAAAAAAAGGCATATAAATGATGAAACAAAGAGCAAGTAAAAGAACTACTCTTTCTACATTCTTGAAAGTAGAACTACTACTTTCTTGTGATCTACATAAACAAGCAATAATAGACACTTACCTCACCAGTAAGACATAGATCATATTTCGAATAAAGTGTTGATGGTTTATCAGGTATTTCAGGCAATGTCACACTTTCATCAATAGATACCCAGCTCCATTCAAAATCTAAAAATAAGTTAGATACATATAACATTTTAATACTATAAAGTGAAATTAAGAATTATTTCAATAAATATCTAGATATCTGATATCATACATATTTTAAATATTTTGATGTTAATTTTTTTTTAGTTTCGGAGGCAAATTATAATTGCTGAATCCTCATATTTGTTTAATATTATATAGACTTTCATTTAGTTCCAATAGAATTAGTTTAATCAAAATTTTCATTGAAAACAATATTAATCAGAAAAGCATCTAAAATTTATTGGCATTTTAATACCTGATAATTTCTACTACTAATAAAAATTGATGAGTGAGTGTTTACATTCTACAGAGCAGACATCTTACCGGCAACTATTAAATTTGATATGAATGCACTTTGGAA
The DNA here is from genome assembly GCA_026543865.1 of Argiope aurantia. Lineage (NCBI taxonomy): Eukaryota > Metazoa > Arthropoda > Arachnida > Araneae > Araneidae > Argiope > Argiope aurantia. The sequence continues at coordinate 140,086 of JAPMOR010064452.1, read as the reverse complement.
GCTAGAAAATGTATCACATTGCAATGGCTTTGAATTGGAATTTTATTAAGAATCAAACAAAATTCTTAACTTTTAAAAAAAGTTAGATAGGTAAGTGTATATAATATTTAAAGATTATGTAAAAAGCAATCACAAGAAAAGGTTTTATATTGTCTAGAGAACTGTTTACTTAATTTCATACAGTTCATAACAAATGTTTTATTTTCTAGTAACTGACTCAAAAAAGAACATTTAATTTTATAAATAATTATTTTCTAGATTATTTAAACTAGATAATATTTCTGATAATTATTTCAATTTAAAATATTTGTACATTTACAATATCTGTACATGCAAAAAATAAGAAATAAGCCTTAAAAGTTATATTTCTGTTGTTTAAGAGCATAATAAAAGGAACATTAAACCCTATATTGAAAATATAAATAAAAGAATAGTCTATACTTTCTAAGCAGGAAATTCAATTACCTGTGTTCTCAAAAAGATAGTTATGACAAGAACTAAGATTTCAGCATTCAAATAGTTACTAGAAAATAAAACAAGAGGTGTGAACTGTATGAAATTAAGTAAACAGTTCTCTAGACAATATAAAACCTTTTCTTGTAATTGCTTTTTACATAATCTTTAAATATTATATGCACTTACCTCTCTAACTTTTTTTAAAATGCAATACAATTTCAAAAATAAAATAAAACTTTTTTTAAATATTACCTTGTTTAGATGAAGGCGGAGGTGTGAAAATAAGGGTTTTACAGTGACTGGTGAAGTTCAACTCCCTAGCAACGTGACATGCAGTTAGTGGAGCATCACCAGTAATCATTATCACCTATAATATAAATTAATAAAATAGTTTTTAATTGCTAAATCACTTGGAAGCATTTTAAAAATCACAAAAATTAGCATCATACAATTAAAGTAAGAAGTCATAGGATTTATAGCACTTTCAATATAAAATTGTTATGGAATTAATTCCTTTATGTATGTGCTCATATTACAATGCAAACATGCATTTGTCATGGTGCCCCCCCCCCCATCCACACCATAAAATGAATGCGTATTAGTATCTACATATTCAAAATATATAGTGCACATAAATACAACCCTAATAAAAATATGATTTAAGTTTGAAAAAATCTTTGAATCATAAAACTTAATTCATGGCATAATAAGCATTTTGCTTAACAAACAAACAAAAAATGGAAATATACACTATTATAGATAAATTTTTATTCCATGAAATAACAAATTCATTCAAAAGCAAAGGCAGTCAAATCAATGATATTCATAGAGCATCTAATTAAAATTACTCATTCTAAGATTGCCTGTAGAAGAACTTCATTACAAGATCAGTATAACTTGGTGATGAGAAACAAATATATAGATTAAAATCTAAAACTGACAGGAAAAACAACAAATACATTGATTAGAAAACCTAATCAATAAGAAAATTCTAGTAAATGACATGTTCTAAAATTTTAATTACCATTATCTTATATCTCTTCTCAAATAAATGTTTTTGCATTGGATTTAAACAGTAATGATGGAACAAACTACCAATTAAAAAATATGAAATATTATAAAATAAATTTAAAATATCCAATGCAGGTTATATAATTACAATATAATAATATTTGTCATGCCATAAATTTATATTAAATATCAATTTAACATTACACAAATTTACATTAAATTTCATAAAAATAATTTTTTCTTTACTGGTTCAATTAGAGCCATATTAAGATGCAAAAAATTGTATAATCTTCTATTCCTAAGATGTCTTGAAACTTTGCTTTTAACAAATATAATTTCTAAAATTACATAGTATACAATAATTGATGTAATAATAATTAAAAACACGCACACACAATATCAAAATTCAAGAAAGATTTAAGAAGCTCCAAGTAAAACAAACCTTGCATGATATTGCTAAAACAATTTTTTTTAAAAAATATTACATAATTATTATAGATATTTAACATACCCTATGGCTTGCAGCCTGGATTTCTTTAATAACAGCTTTGGAATCTGCTTTAAGTGGACAAGAAATAACTACAAAACCAGCAAAGGTTAGTTTCTTTTCAATATCATCTCTTGTGAGAGTACGAACCTAAAATATATTTCATAGATATCAGTATTGTATACATAAATATACAGATTTTTTTTGTTTTTGTTTACAGTAGATTTTCTAGCCACTTTATTTAGATTTCATTGCCAAAAATAAATGTCTTTTTTAAAGCTGAGTAGCAGGACAGAAAGAATAAATTTTAAATAATCATTAAGTAGAGAAACAATTAGCTAATATAAAATTTCAATAAAAAATAAACTGGACCAATAGACTGTGCATTATTCTACTAAATTAGTTAGTCCAAATTTTAAACAAAATGCGAAAATTTAATACCTCTTGGTGAGACAAAATTCCCAGCTCTCTTCTCCCTAAGGCTAATACTCTAGCACCACGCCGAGACATTTCTGTGTAAGTTTCATCATAATCACTAGGTATTTCTTCAAACTGCAAATAACAAAGATTAATTTATTAACTTAAAGTATTTTTTAAAATATAAATATAAAATAAAAGGTCAAATAGTTAAAAAAATCTATTAATTTTCTTAAATTCATTTCTTAAAAAAAATTATATGAAATATAACACAAATCTTTTTTATTTTTTACATGTAGATAAAAATTTGCATTTTATTTAAGTATTAAAAACAGAGTTAGCAGCAATTATTTTATTTATTAAAATATGATACTGGAATAAAACGACCAATTCATGTTATTGTTTGTCACTAAAATAAAATAAAATTCAAATATTCAATTAAAGTTCTCATTTTAAAATGGAAATATCCTATAAAAAGGCTGAATATTACAATATATTTAAATAACATATTACTTTTTAAAAATTCAAATAGATACAAAGTTATAAATGTATTACAACTGGCATTTTATTTCAGTTTAATACTCTACCATTGGCTTCAAAATCTCCGGTGCACCTTTCACTGCAACTATATATGAAGTATCAGAAGAGCCTTGAGGATTGTATCCAGCAATAACAGACATTCTTTTTAAACTGCTGGAGAAATGAAAGCGATGAAATATTTTCAAACCAGACATTTTTCCTTTTCGAGGAACAACAGCATCACCTACAAAAAAAAAAGGGCAATTTTTAAAACAGGTGGTGTCTAAGAAATTTTTGAAATTAAAAGGTGAAGCAAAAAATACTAAGGTATCTACAAAAATTCCAAATTAGAAATTTAAAAGGATTACATTAATGAATGAAAAAATAGCCTAGAAAAAATTGGATACATGAAGAAATGAGCAACTTTTTCATATAGAACAACTGCATATAAAAAGCATTTAAAGATATAATAAATATAATAAATTTATCACATCTTTATGATAAATTTCAAGAATTTGACAAATTGAAAATGTGGCATGTTTAGATTAATCCAAAATACATACTTCAAAAGAATTAAAATATGCAATATTTTTTTTACGATGTCAAAAATAATAAAAACCTTTAGTAAGGTTCCATTCTACAGCCATCAGAGTTGCCTTTTCTAGAGGATCCCCAACAATGCCATCTTCTAATTGAGCCAAGGAATGGCATGTTGCAAGGACTTGTATAGTCTCTGGCGGAACTTCATTTATTGAACACACTTTGTCTTTCTTTCTGTAAGAAGGATCAAAAATGCATTAGAAATTTTAAAAAAATATCCTATATGATGCAAGACTATTTTATAATAAATATAATCATTACAGTTTACAAAAACAAATAAATGAACTCACTTTAGACCAGCTACTCCTTCAACTACTAAATTATCACTTGTTAGTGTACCTGTCTTGTCAAAGCAGCAGACTTCAACTTTACCAGCAAAAGGTATTCGAAATGGTTCAGTACAATATACATCTAAAAAAAATTAAATGATAAATAATATCTTTCATCTTTGCAGAAAATAACAGATAAATAATATACATTATGACAATTTTCTAATAAAATATTCCTATTTGTTTAAAAACAATACAATATATATAACCAATCAAAAGTAAGAAATATTTTGAAAACTAAACTAAAACGCAAACAAAACGAAATAGTTTCGGAATCGAAACTAAAAATTATTCTTTATTCAAACCAAAACCAAAAAAGGAATAGGAAAAACTTCATAGTATTTAGAGAGCGCAAATGCAGCTACTTCTAAAACACGGATCAATTAAGACAAAAGTAATAAAATCAAGTTAATAGGAAAAATTAAATTAAACCAAATAAAAAAAAGAATCTGGCCTGCAGACTTTTTCAAGGGTCACCCTCAGGCAGGGATTCAAAAAAAGGATTTTTTCTGTGAAGGAATACAGACAAGATAGTCTAATAATGATTCCTCATGACCCGAAAATCCCCTGAAATTAGGCCCAAGAGATAACATTTTAACAGAATGGAAAATACAAAACAACAAATTAGAAGAAAATATCCTCTAATAAGTAAAAATACAAAAACAAATATAACAAAAATACCAAATAATAACACTCAAATCAGTAATAAAAACCAAAAAGGAAAGAACATAAAAGCAACAGGCAAAGACATTTTAAGCTATCGATTGCGATTCCCTCCTTTTAAGACTAACATATTTAAGGTAAAAAACAATTGTAAGCTCCCAGTGCCATCTATTGAGTGATATAATATGCAAGGAAAGTTCTATTTTAATTTTAGTAAAGGATTAATCCCAAACTATACCTTGTTTTATCAAAAAGTTGACATCACAGTAATTTCTAGGAAATTCATTATTAATTAAATTTTTAATGAGGTTATTTGATGCTTCAATTTATGAATTCTTATTATTGCAAACCCTTTTTATTTATAAACCCTGTTAACTTGTGAGAAAATTAGATTTTTGAAAATTTTAGAGTTTAGATTGGAATGATAATTACAAAGTTTTGTTATTTTAAAGTTGAATTCATCCTTTTTATAGTAGATACCAACTACTGTTTTATCATTAGCAATTTCGATTTTAAATCCAGAAAGGAAGCCTCAAGTTGATTTTTATTTGTTTCTGTTAGAATTAAATCTTTTGGATAGCAATTAGTAACAATATTAGTATTGTCTAAATTTATCAAAAATAGGTCATCAATATACCTCCACCCATTTATTAAATTATATTAAATTATTTTTTTCTCATAGTGATGTAGGAAAATATTAGCTAAAGCACTTGAGAAAGTTGTTCCCATTGGAATGCCCTTAACTTGTTTATAAAAATTAATTCCATTAAAAATGTAATTTTCAATAATATTAAAATTACATAACTCTAGCCAGTTATTTTTAGGAATAACATTTTCATTTAAATATTCGTCATATATAAAAGTATAGACCTTTATTAATTTTTCATGAGGTAGATTAGTGTATAAATTTTCGAAATCAAAAGTATTAATTTTATTAATGTTGTTATCTTTAAGAAAATCCAGTATTTCTTTGTTACTAGAAATTATAAAGTTTTCATCTTTGATTTTGTCCAGTATAATTTTTAAGTATTTAAAGAAACGTTTTCCCGTATAGTAATTATAGCTGCCAGTGCTACAAGTCACGAATCTGAATTTTAATGGATTTTTATGAAATTTAACTGTTGGGAATAAATAAGGATAGTTTAGAGAGCGAGTCTTAATTTTTTTTTTTTGCGAAAGCTAGCATTCATTTATCGAATTCCTTTTTCCCGGTGTTCTTTAACATATATGTTATATTCATTAATTAAAAGTTCTTTATAATAATATTTACAAATTAAACAGAAATTATTTGCTGATTTATCTATTACTGTAATAAAAAAAATTTCTTTTAAATTTTTTATTTCGTTTTTTAATGTTTTGCTAAGATAAATCCCGTGTTCTTTAAACCTGTCAATATCAGTATTCATTTTTATTTTAATTTCCTCTAAAATTCTCACTTTCCATTCTCCGAAATCTTCTGCAGGCCAATAGTATTTTCTACATAATTTAGCAATAAAAATATCCAAATCTTTACTAATAGAAATTAAAATTTTATTGTGGCTTATTTTTTCCCTTAATCTAAATTTAGTTCCTCTTTCCATTAGTTCCTCTTCCATCCTCTTAAAGAGTTGGATTCAATAATTTTTAAATTATCTGTAATAATATGACCTTTATCTACATCTATAAAATCTTCAACGTTTTCTTTGTTACAGTAACAATCTGTTATATTTATTTTATCTAAATTTTTGCTATAGTAATTATAATTAAAAAAATGTTTCTTCAAAGTTGAAGTACAACTAAACGCTATTGAAACAGTTGTTTTATTTGATAGAGGAAAAAAAATATGTACAATTTTGGGTAATTTTAGATATTTGAAGTAAATATCCAAGAATTTAATCACACAGAATTCTTTGTAAACATT